>LPNX011017348.1:59452-179674 GCA_001517045.1 Pseudotsuga menziesii | reverse complement strand
CGTTAGGACTTTGATATGAATCAATACTGTTAGTTAAAGTATCATGTTATTTATTAAAAAAAGGGTATTCATAAAACCAAAGACACTTACACAAAAACTCTGCAAAGCATTAGTTTGTTGCTGCCTACCTGCGCATGTCCAAAATGATGGGCTAAAATGATGTGTGAGTAGTAATTAATTTGGCTTTGAGAGTCGGGAGTAGGGAGTTGGTTAAACATTTTATAAATAGTTTTGTTCAATTTTATTGAAATGAAAGGGATAACGTTTTTTTAGTTAAATAGTCATTATTATATTTTTATTTAAAAAATAGATTCAATGTATTTGTATATCTAAATTATATAATTTTATAAATATATATTTACATGTTTAACCATTACAACTATTTTCGAATAAAAAAATTACTTAAAAAATAATCTAAACCAAAATGTAGAGTGTTCAAGTAGTCTTTGTGGGGATTTATCTAGTAAACACGTTATAATGTAAGGTATCTTTACATCTAAATTATACATTTTTATCATTATATATTTACAATTTCAATCTATTTTGAATAACAAATTATCAATATATATTTATAATTTTAACAATTTCAATTGATATTGAATAAAATAATTACAAAATGAGCACAACATTTAGGAAGGAATACATTTGTATGAAAGTTAGCTTTGATTTAATTAGATACACATTATACACAATAGTTATTTATCAAAATCTTACAAGAGTATGGGTTTCATGGCTAAAAAATTTTGTAGCAAAAGAATTTTCTATAGCTAATGTCTTAGAGCAATAGTTGTTGCGGGGACATTGCCACCTCGTGACTCTTGTTTATTTTAACAATTCAACTAAAATCTAATTATAAGTATATACTATTTTTCAATTAAATGTATATTCTATTTTCCAATTACAAATAAAGTATTCCTCTTCCCTATTAATTTTAACAATTCGAATTACAAAAACTAGTAGCGCTTGTCCTTCATAGGGCAAGGACTTGCTTCATTGCTTGGAGGCATGAAGAACGATGGCTAGAGCCCATCCATGACTTTCTTTAACTATAATGGAATAGAGTAAAATCACCCTTCATGAGACTAAAGGAGGAATATTTTCTTTATACTTTTTCTTAATTATTATTTTTAATCAATATATATATGTCTTAGATTTTATATACATTTTTCCATTAAAAAAAATCAATATTTATTGTGCTTTATTTATTAATTTTAACCTTTCAATTTTAAAAATTTATTATTTTTTATTAAACTTTTTTTTAAAGATAGCTATTACGTAGCTTTGTTGTTAATTCACTTTTTTTTAATTATATACCATTAATTTGTTGTTAAGAAAATGTATATATATTGAATTTTATTTTTAGATATAATATAGTCATAACGATCATATTTTTGCAATATTTGAAAAAAAAATCATAACAAACTTATTTTATAGAGTGATGGGCAGAAGCTTGTGTGCCTTTTTTTATTTATGAAATTGACATAATTCATAAAAGGGGCATCTATTAGAGGGCACTAACCAATTTCTACTTTTCTCCCATGTAATGAACATGGCGACATCTCCAAATCCTATACACATTCTCATCCCCAATTATCAAGAACATGTTTTCGTTCAAATGCCTCACCCATCCTTCTTTAATAAATTTCTCTTACTATAGTCATATTTCAATAGGCTTCACTGTTGATGCTTGAATGGTTGAAAATGGTACTCACATAAGCACTTATTCCTCTAAAACGAAGCTTCATTGAATTTGTTCAACTACTTACCTATTGGGATTGGCCCTCAAGGATTGTTAGATGAAACATTTAGAAACTCTAAACAAAATCAGTAAGAGAGTTCTAAGAAATATATCCACTCAAATTGCTATCCAGCTTTCTCTGAAAAAGCGCAACTTTCCTTTGGCTGTGAAGAAGCAGATAAACCAGACATCTTCTACTAGTGTCAAAGAAAATCTATGGAGCCATAGTCTAAATAAGAAGACACTTTTTAAGACTCATCTATTGTTTCAACTATGATGTTTTTGTTTTTTGTTGCCTTGATGAAAAATCATACAGACACAAATAGATCTACCACTATGTACTGTTCGAATATATGTTTCTTGCATATATTAAATAGCTTCCTTTGTAGTTTAGAGACTTTGTCATTGATTTTTCCATAGCATACTTTTGTATATCCAATGATATTTACAAAGAAAAGACAATTTTCCCTTCGTATCAATGGTCTTGTCTAATGCATACAATAAAAATATGTTTCTTATACACTATTTAGTAATATCCTTGTTTTGTAGTCAACACTGTTTATTTTTGTAATGTGATAGTGAAACCAAGTATGACAAAAATACATCTTCATTAACATGGTAATCCTTCATTAATAGTTGTGGTAATTGTTAGGGCCCTTGCACTGTTGGTTCTTTTCTATCATGCCATATAATTAACACATATCTCATTGCAACAGTTCATGTATGTACAATCTCGTCGCTATATCAAATGCCTTGTGCGAATGTTTACAATGCGTTTTCAAAATTTTGATTTTCAAGTTGTTATGGTTAACATCCTCAACACTGTCATTGTTCTGAGAATATATAGAAAGAATGCATAGCCAATGACAATTTATGTTGCAACATTTCTAGACAAACAAAGCTTTTTGTTCAAGTGTATCTTTCGTTTCTTTCTCCATGTGCATTCTAGTTCCTCTATATGTTCTCAATACAAGCAATCTTTTTTTAACCTTGCTTCTTTTTAATTGCTAATTAATTGATACAAAAGGCTTTCCATTCAACATATTTCTAGGTTTGAAAATGTCATTTAATTGATTCAAAAGAACTATGGTATATTTTCTCTTTTAATTGATTTAATTGATTCAAAAGAACTATGGTATCTTTTGCTCCATATATGAATATCTACACTTAGCTTCTCTTATAACAATATTGAAATTACACCTACAATGATGACAACATATTTTGCCTTTTATAAAAGGATGGTTTTTCATCATCTTATCATTATGGGCTTTCCATCCTTCTTCTTATCATCTGCAACTTCTACATTGTTGTTCTTGATAATTGACATTGTTGTAACCCTAGTTTTTGTGCACCAAACCTTAGTGCATTTACGAGTTGCACCAAAGTGGTAATCCATTGCACTCTTAGCCTACCATGCATTAAAATATGAATCATGCATGAATTTATCATGTTATTTGATATGGTAACAATTGTAGTGTAGAACCGAAAGTAGTGTTCCATATCTATTATTGTGTAGCGCACACCTACCGTAACTACACCTTGTTACCACACAAACCAACATATTGGTATTAAAGCCCTAGCATCAATGATAACCTATGGATAAGAAAGAGGGGGTCCAATGTCACCACACCTAACCCTCTTCTTCTCCTTGGGATATCTCTTCTTGGTTCAAGGTAGGAATCCCTAAATATGATTACTGGGGTTTATCAATGGAGCAGATGGTGAATTTGAAGAGTAACCCTAGTAAAGTGACGTGTTTTTATGCAAAGGAAATTGTATAGGTGATGAAGGGACTAAAGACCAATGTCTTTTCAAATGGGAAAATGGGGTCAATTAAGGATAGTGGCGAACATCTTTCTAGCATCTATGGATAGTTAGGGTTTAAATCCAATTCCTACCATGTCCAAGAATGGCAAATTTATACTAGGATATACAAGAGAATAACTAGAGTAAATTCTTCTACACTAACTTAGGCATAATATTCAGCAAGTATGGAATCCTATGGAATACAATCAAGAGCTGAAAATCCACCACCTATTCAACCATGTACCAAATAAATTTAACCTTGCAAAGTAAAGAGCTCAATTGGAAACTATCCAAAGCAAGAAACCATTGTTGATTCAAAAAATAAACCATAGAATTAGCAATATTTCCTCATCACAGCACTAACATCAACCATCCATAAGCACAGCGAGACATTTCATTAAGTCTTAGTGGGATTTCTACCCCAATCCAAACATGATTTGCAAATGAGGAAGAGGCTATGTTACATAGGAGATGAGATCAACTTCCTTTACAATAAAAAAAAGTAATAGATCTATGAAAACTCTATATCTATCCTAGGGAGGGAAAACAAATCCAAAACACTCCTCTAAACCTTAGCAAACTCTAACAACATCCATGAAATATGGTAGTTAAAACCACAAGTACGATATCCAAGAGAAGAAAGGACCAAGGAAGGGATGTATCCATCAAATAAGGGTGAACGATGACAAGAAGAAGTCAAACCTAGCCTCCAAAGGATCTCCAAAGGTGGTGATCCAAGAAAAAGGGCTCACAAGTTGGAGTATGTCCTAAAATAAGGTGAGCTTTTTCCATGAAAGGCTGAAAAATGTATACATGGTGGAAATGTTGTGCAACTCTTTAAAAGGAAATTTTGGAATGCTAACTTTCTCAATATTTATCGGATTTTCAATATAACGACTTTTTGAAAATCCTATGGCCACTCTACGTCCTATGGCATTGAAATGGATCAATTTTGGGCATTCTGTCAAAAGATAAAAGATAATTTCTCTTGAAACTAGGAGTCCCTCCAAAAACATCCCATAAAAAATGGCCCAAATGAATGTGTAAACAACCTCCAAAGGGTGGGTGCTCATCAAGTGAAAACCAATGGATGTACAACAAATCAACACATGCAAGAGGTTTTTTCCATACATCAAGGGGTCAAACACTCACCCAACAAATAAATCTATGTGTAATACTCCAATGAGTGGGGGAGATATTCAACATATGTGCAATGAATGTCCACATAACAACCAAACCCCAACCTCCATGCCACCTCATCAATCCATGGACCAAGGAGACCATCGATATAAAAAAATAGGCACATCCAAATTTAGAACAAGTGTTCACAATAGATAACCAACCCATGAGGAAGGGGACAACCCCTTTTACAAACCATTAGAATGCCACCACACATGCCACGAGAGAGAAACACGGAGCGTATTCAACCAAATATGATACCCAAAAGTGCTATTAGGGCATCTATGTGCCAATGATAAAAAACGATCCATAAGAAAAGGCCTCCACAAGTGTCCATACTAGGACATTCAAATCTTCATCAACATGTAACCCCCTACTGGAAATGTGATAAAAATTACATATGGACACCCATGCAAAATTGGGGGTAACACACCCAAAGATGGTGGTGCATATCTAAATGATCAAGCACACCATTGTGGCGTTACCTATTATGTTAGCACACTGCTTTGATTTTTTAATATTATTAGAACATGCAACATGCTATTGTGTCATAGTAACACCTTTATCAATGATACTTTGAATGATAAAGAGTGTCCTCAATGGGGCATCACTCATGGTTCACTAATAACTTAAAATATGCATAACGATCTTTGATGCTCTCTATACCAATAGTGACACCATTCACTAGCGCTACATGTTATTTACACAGATATAGTTAGGTGTTATGGTGATACCCTATGATGGTGTTGCACAAACATACCAAGGTTCTATTTTCATAGAACCCACAACCCATTATAATGAAATATTAACACATCTAGCAGTGCTAATCTAAATGAATAAGAACACCATTAATGGTGTTTTATTATTCATGGGTGCACCAATTGGGATAGCATATGTGCCATAGTATTTATTGTTATGAAGAGGAATAGTGATACCATGTATTGGTGCTATGTGTCATAGATGAGCGACGATTATATTTTCATTGAATTAGTTAGTAAGTTAATTAAACAATAAACACATACAAATGTTGTATGGTGTGTTCTTATTTTATGATGTATTAAAATTTCAATTTATTCAATAAATATGGGCACATTAACACTAATGTATAAGAAAAATGGGTGTTTAGATATTTTTTATCAACAAATTTTAAATTTTAAATTTAATATTGAACAAGTTTAAACATTTCTATCAACAAATTTTATATTCAATATTGAATGAATATTAGAAATGACAATTAATCATAGCTTGTTTATTGTATATTTGTATTTTATTAATGCCATGTGTATGTTAATCATAGAAAGCCACAATAGTAGCGGGTTAATTCATATGATATTATCCATGTACGAGAGTCCTCGAAGAGGTAAAGACATGTTTATCTTAGGTTTGATCGTTGTTATTTTGTTTCAGATCCGGTGGGTTGTTGCTCTTCTTTTGTTGGTGGGTTGTAGTTTGTTCCTTTTTTTGTACATGGAAGCATTGAAGTTGGTATGTGGACTTTTGTAATTGGGGACACAAATTTTTATAATAATAAAAAATTGTTTTTTCTTGTTGAAAAAAAACATATGTTTAGTCAACCAATTTTTTCTCAAACTCATATGATTTTGAGGATGATAACCTCGTCAAATTTTATGACGGGGACAATTCCCTTAAGGGCATCAAAGACTTGTTACATGAGTTGACACATCACTAGGATAATGGAAGGCATGACTTCAAGGTTACACCCCAATCTTTGTTATAAAAACATAGAGGAGGATTTTTATTTTGTCATTCTGCAATATAATAGGGAGGAGGATTTTCATCATTTCCTTGATCAACGACATGGTGTTACAAGAGAGCCAATTGGCATATGTGCAATGATATACATGTGTAGATGTTATTGATCCTAGTATCTTCTAGGTTACTAGGAGCTAGATGTGATTACATTTTTTAGATCAAAGGAGGATATGTTTTTGAACCTTATTATTGCAACTCTAACACACCATACCTTTGATGGGAATAACCTTAGTTTCTTTAAGTGAAAATGGGTGATATTTCTTCTCTATGATAATTTTTATGTATAAATATATTCAAATAATTGTAATACCCCAAGTTTTGGTTTGGAATGTACAGAATCAAAAATTATGTAAATGATGCAAATATGCTAGAATGGATTCCTAGTGTGGAGCTAAAGGCCAAGGCCCAACTAGTGAATGACTAGGCATGTATGATGTAAATAATTTTATTGGACTACGTGTTTGGCTTATCATGGCAATTCAAAATATTTGTAAATATTATGTTGGAAAATAATAAAATGGTCCAAGATGGCTACGTAAAGAGCACTAGAGGGGCTATGATTCCATCAGAAGGGAAGACTAAAGGGGGCCTATGGGAGACTAAATCCTTTGCTTCCAAGTGTCAACCTTAGAACTCATACAAATCCTGCCACGTGCTTTAAATGATCCAATTGCATTCATTTGTTTTTTAAAATCCAATCATTAAATGCATGTGTGAGGTTAGTGGGAAAAGTCACTTCGTGTAGTTATTGAAGCATCGAGGTGAATGCACTTTTGTGACAGTTCTGTCAAATATAAGAATTCACTTCTGTAGTTGTCAAAAGTCCTTTATTCTATGGGCATAAGTTATGTCAGTTGTCTTTTCACCATTATCCTGTATCCCTTAGAGTCAACACTTATTATGTCATTCTCTCATGCATATCTACACTACATAGAGTTTCCTATTGTTGTTCGTGACCACTACCATTACCAGACTGTGTTTTAACCCATAAATTCAAATTTAGAGAAGGACTGTAGATTTGAAGGAAAAGTAGATAGTTGTAGGTGAGCATAGATGTTTGGCAAGCTAGGAACATTTACCCATTGAGTTTACTCACAAATGTTTGAGAAGCCATTATTTATGCTACAGAAGGTTCTCCAACAACATACATCAAGTTGGACTCTTACTACACACATTGGTGAGCATTTTAAGGGTTGGATTTCCTAAGGGAAATGTGGTTCAATGAAGTAGAATGCCTTCCTTGTGTTGTGTGGTGCAGCTGGAAGGAGTGATATGATTGTGATGGCTGAGTGAGATCTCTGTAAAGCTCTAGATGAGCATTTGGCTAAGCATAGAGAGAATAACAGGGTGTAGGTGGAGAGAAAGAAGCCTGTAGGTTTCCTTTGCCCTGGTGACCTCATAACCCAGCTTGGAGGTGGCCTCTCAACAGAAAGAGTATATGTTGGATAAAGTGCCTACGGTCAGGTGGAAAATCGCTCTTACCAACCAGTTGCTTGGATATTCTTTGTTAAAGATTAGTATTATGCTTGTATCTAATGTGCAATGATTTTATTATTATGCATGTGTTGTGCGTGTGGATGGAGTTTATTTCCACGATGTATTTTTATTATGCATCTGCACACATATTTTAAATGTAATGATTTCATAATATGGCCATTGGGAAAAAAATTAGAAGCCCATAGTTAGTTAATGTCCCCTCCCTTTGGTCGGATTGAGTGAAGGGGATGTTACAATAACTCAAAGAAATCCATTGGTCGGTAAATTCTTTGTTTTATTTCTTAGACAAATGGAGAAGTTTTATGAGCCTCACCTACAATGTGGGAAGATTGTTGTGAATGCAACCCTTGTTGATGTCCACAATGATTTGTTATGGGCCATTGGAAAAATGTGAACATGAATGAGAGAAAGATCAACTTGCACTTCATGGAATAAATACCTATTGATCGATTTGATCTTGTGTTGGTTCTCTCATGTCATTGCCCCATAAATAATCTAAGCACAAGTTGAATGTCTTTGACAATAGGTAGCAGTTTTAAAACATGCATGGCTCTAGGCGCAACAAACATACATGACACCGAGTGCCGAAGAAAAATAATAATTTTTTAAATGAAAGAAGAATGATATAAAATCCCACATAGTTAATGAAAGAAAATCAGTTTAATTTATAAATTATAAAACTAAGATTAAACATATACAAGAGTAAATCTAAAATAAATATAATCTATAGAAAAACTTTGGTTATCTAGACATCTCATGAAAAAACAATGTTGGTTAACTAAAATTGACCCCAAAACAATTTGTGTACTTCCTTACTTCTCAAGGACTAATAATACCATGATATCACAAGTACACACCTATATGGGCCTAGCCCTATAGGTGGATTGATAAAGCCACCCTATATTCCTTTAGGGCTCCAAGAGATCTCAGGTTCAAGTTCAAGTGTTGACAAATGGTTTCCTCACACTATTTAGGGGTTTTTCAACAAGTTAGCTAGATCTCAATGTAGCAAGAGGACATTGGGTTTGTTTAAAGGTACAAACCTCTAAGTCGTAGCTAGTGGGTCATTGATGACTATCCATAAGACTTAAACCAAATCAATTGTGGCGGTCAATCTTTTGAATGCAAAAAAAGTACAAGTCTACCTACTATTACAAGTGGTTTATCCCTAGTCCTAACGTGGATGGGTGGATGATTAGTTGTTAACATCCCAAGCCTTAACCATTTAAAACATGAAACTTGCAAAAATTGGTGTTAGATTCTAAGAAAGTTTATTTTATTTTGTCAGTAGTCATATGGGTTCTATGAATTAACAAAAGGGGGTTTATGAATTAACAAAAGGCATACACATAGGTGTTTAGAATCCACATTGTTTGAGTGTGGATGAGTTGAAACCTTGAAACACTTCTCTTGGTTTTGTCCTATGGCCAAGCCTACATGGGCATGGGGAGGTCTTTGTGTACTCAATACCTCTGGACTTCCATATCCTAAAAGGCTATGTTGGTAAGAGGTCATCTTCTATGGATCTTAGAGTTTCATTGAAGTTATATTTAACAAAATAGAATCTATTTTTTTTACATGGTATGACAACTTTTGATTTGTATAACTTCATGTCTACATATTACAAAACAAGTATATATGATATTATTGGAAATGTCTCAATCACAATGGTTATTGGAGTTTAGGAGAGGGGGGGGCAGGGGTGTTGTGACATGCGTAAAGAGACACATAGAACTTCATTGACCCACTTAACATGTCTACAACATGGTGATGACATTCCTAGCCACATGAATATTGATAGGGTCATGCAAGGTGGGGGCATAGGGATCAATGCCCTCCTCCACAGGTGCAAAGTGATAAATTCCCGACATTTGCTTTGAGAATATATGAAATTACCAAGTCTCTTAAGCCAACTAATGTTTGATGGAAGCTGGTGTGGTTGAGGATGAGCTCCTTATCATAAGCTAGGGGCTATCCCTAAATGATCACCATAAATTATGATAGGTTGGTGCCCACTAGTGCTTTAATGTGTTATTATGTAAAGTTACACCATAGTATTTTCTTTAGGAGTTGTTTAAAGATTAGAAAAAAATGACTTTTTTAGCTATTATTGAAGGAATCCAACAAAATCTAATATTCTCTAGATCATAACTTTTCATTGTCGAGAATCCATTTTTTATTATAGAAATGGATTCAGTGCCCTAAAAACCATTGTTGATAAGACAATTTTGACTTTTTCAACCATCATTGATAGAATATGGCAATACAATCTTTGGTTAAATGATAACTTTTCATTGTTCAAATCTAACTTTGATTGCAAAAATGGATTCGGTGCCCTCAAAAACTCCTTTTCCACCCTCAATTGTACATTCTCAACACCATATATCTACGATTCAAAATGAATAAGAAAAGAAGTCCAAATCAGTATTCTATATGTCCTACCATTAGCATTTTATATGTCCTACCATTAGCTTGTCCATTGTATGTAGCTTGAGTGGTTTGGAGGAATGATTGCTACCTTCCCAGCGAAGCTTCAATGTTTGTAAGTCAACAATTTCAAGGAAATGGAGTATAAATAAAATAAATATAATATTAAATTAAAATATTTCAAGGTATCTGTGTAATACACCGCTACATAACACAAAGGTTAGGATCGGAGGCGATGGACGGAGGCAATTACAAGAGATGGCTGGAGTGTATGTTCATCGCGCCAGAACAGAAGAAGCGAGGTCTTCTCCTCTTCCATGGCTTGCTCCTCCGAGACTTGATTTAAATTCCATCCTCACGCTTATTACCAGCAACGATTGCAATACTTTATTGCACGGCGATGCTGGCAGGGACCTGCGTTTTAATTGGAGCTGGAAGTGGGAGAAAACTGATTTCAAAACATCATCAGTCCAATGCCCAAAAGCTCTAAACACATTACTGGGAAGAAGATTTAGTGCTTGCAGTTCCTCGGGCTTTCAACCCCAGCCCTGCTCCTCCTCCTCCCAGGGCTGTACTTGTAATTCCCTATCTCATACTAACGCTAATGATGGTCGCGACCATGCACTGTATGCCATTCAGTCTTCCTTGCTGCCGTCAACGACAATACCAGAAACTTCCTCAGTGACAGAGCAAAATAAAGTTGGAGATGTGAATAATTCAAGGGAAAATTTTGAAGACGATGAGCTTGAAGAGGGCCAAATTCCGGGGGAAATGGCCGAGGAGGAGAACGAAGATTTAACTAACAGTGAGTACGGGCAGGTATCGGATGTATCTCAAAGCAAACTCCATCATTTTGGCTATGATTGTGGCATTGCATTACAGAATTCAATATTTTCCCCACAGAAACTCCCCATGCGAAAGATTTCAGAAGCTAAAAAGAAGCCCTCCAAGTCGAAAAAACGGCGACAGAATAAGAAGCAAAAAATACCAAAGAGTGTTAGAAGGTCCGATGAGCTCCCTCAAAGGAGAAAGTCTGGAGATTCGACGGAAACATTGAAAATCTTGGAAACAGTAGAAGAAAAATTAACTCAAGAACCTGTCAAACCAAGTGTAGAAAATGCTGAAAACCCTGCAGCTAAAGAACCTGTCAAACCAAGTGTCGAAAATGCTGAAAACCCTGCAGCTAAAGAGGTAGGCATAGCTCAACCAAATTGTTATTATTAGTATTATTTTTCTGGTTTTCGTTTATCTTTTTCCTTAATTTGTTTTATAATTAAAGAGTGTAGGCTCTTTGGAAGTATATCTTAGGTGATAAACTCAAGCCAATCCAACTTGCACAAGATTTAGGGGTGTGTAATACATAATAGCATAATTGGGTGGATATTGGCAAATTAGTGGAATAGTCAGTGTGGGTGTAATTGGTGTAATACCGATAAAGGATCATTAAAATTTTATTTAAAAAAACAAATTTTAATTATTTAAACATTACAAAATAAATGCCATTTAATTTTATACTTGTAATCAGTTTATAATGGTAAATATTTCTTATTCTGTTATTAAAATAATTATTAATAACTAACAGTCTTCTCATAAATAATTATTAATAATTAACAATATTCTCTCCCACTCTCATTCCATTATATTTTTTGTTTTTTAAATAGTAATTTTGGTTATAACATTTATAATATATTATTGTATATTTAATTAAAAATACTATATACAAGAAGTCTACTATTGTATTTTAGCCGTATTGGATTTTTTTGTATCGAATCGTATTTGCATCCGTATTCGTACTTGAATTATGCTACTATAGTGTAATGTTTGTTGGTTCAAATGAATCAGGGTTTTGCCAATGCATTTACCTGCGAGAAAAGTGAGATTAGGCTTGCGATTAGGTAGCATTTGCACACACGTATTAGACCGACAGCAGATTTTGCTTCATTTTAAACATGGAGCTTGAATTACCATGTTTTCCTGTTTTATCAGTTGATCATCTTTGTAAAATGTTTACTTGGACAAATAAGGCATCGGACAAGAATATTAATTCTACTGTTGTTCTCCTGTGTAGATTGACTCAGGACTGATCGTACAGAGGACAAAGCTTAAAAAACTTGTGAAATTGTACTTTAAGCTATCATTTTTCTCTTAAGTAGAAACCAGTAACGTGTTTTCTCTAAATGCCAAGTTACCCTACCTGAATCCTGATTTTAGCTCAATCCATTTATGATGATCCACAACATATCTATGTCGAATTTTGTACCAAGGATGTGTTCTCCTAGTGACTTTGTGCCTAGGTCACTAAAAGGGACAAGTAATATGACCTTGGTATTAATTACTGGAGACAAGTAATTAATTCACTTTAGTCATAAAGCGATTTTTTAATAATTTTAAGTTGTAGTTGAGCGAGAAATTTTTTCAATGGAGAGAAAGGTGATTTTTCTCATCCATTGATGAGAAATCACTAGATTAAATGTGGGCCTTTGATCTAGTGATGTTCAACTATTCTAGAAGGTGGAATGAAAAGACAAGGGTAAAGATTAAAAAGGCATTTCTTTCCTCATTTGTAAAGACACTCATCCAAGTGAGAAAGAGGAGAGGCATGCATTCCAAGAGAAGTTGGAAGGGCATGAGTTTTCATGCAAGAGAGGGAGTAGAGTTGAGCTGAATGGTGGCCCCGCTATCCAAGGAGAAGATGCTGCAGAGTGGGTGCGCATTCCCATGAAAAGATAGCTGCTCTTGTTGAAGTCTAAATAGCAGAAAGAAGGCACATTTCCCAAGGTAGTTGGAGTGAGCACGCTTCCCAAGACAATGACAACGTTTAATGCTGTCTATATTGCATTCCCTGGAGGTTGTACTATTAAATTAAGCACAAAAATCAAGGTGTACAACTAAAAGCTGACACTGATTTCAAGGCACATTAATGCTGATGATTTAGTGTTTTTTTGTGCACTGATTTCGAGGCTGCTTCTATACAAAAAAATCGAGGAAGATATTCAGAGTGAGAGGGCTATTCAGTTGTCTATACAGAGAATGTACACACTGCTGTGAAGGGTTTGGCACTTTTCCAAGTGTTGGTACTATGCATTTATTGCTGTATGGTACTGCTGTTTTGTACTTTTTTATTTCAGTTCAATAAAGATCTCTTGCAACTGGTTTTCCCTAGGGGGTGGGGATTTTTCCAGGGACTGTATTGACAAAAAATTCTCGAGTTTTTACTTGCATTTTCAGTTTGTTGTTATTGCTTTATTCCGTTGCAAAAAATTGCTTCTATCACTGTATATCAGCCTCATAATCCATTAATAGATGCTTGTGAAAAGTACTAGTGTTTTGGTTTATTGTAAGGTCTGATATTGGAGGTCTGTGAAGTTTATGACAGTTTCTGTGTGTGAACAATAGTTTTTCATCATTGTATCAGAGCTAAGGCTCTGAGATGACAATAGACTGGTACAGTTTATCTGCAAGAGATTTGCATGAAGAGGTTGATTTTTGAGCAGAGATTTCAAACTTTAGAGGGAGACTTTCTTTTGTTCAGTGAGCAGAAGAAGGACCTGAGCAGAGTTAGGTGCTATGCATGCAATGTGTTTGGCCATTATCCTGGCCATTGTCCAAATAAGAAGAGGGGCAAGCAAGAGGAGGAACAAGTTGCAACTATAACTGAGATAGAGAGATATGTTGCAAAGTTCAAGAAATAATTTTCTCTTGTCACAGTTGTTTCAAGTTGTGGCAGTAGTAGACTTGTGGATGCAGAGAAATGGACATTTGAGAGTGTGTATTGTGATCACATGACTGGGATGCGAGATGCATTTTTCACTATAGAGACTATTCCAGAGCAACTCGTTCAGGATGGAGAGGGCATAGTGTGTGCAGTTAGAGGAGTGGGACGAGTACGGTTCTGACTAGAGTTTGGAGAGCTTCTGGAGGTATCATAAGTGCTCTATGTTCCAGGGTTGAGAGATAGCAGGCTCTCCATTCCAGCGTTGGAAGGTGCAGGGTATGCAGTGGTGTTCAAGAGTGAACACATATTCATTTTTCCAGTGGGAGTGGATTCGGTTGATCTTGTGTTGATAGGTCATTGGATAGACAGTGTGTAGTGTGTGGCCAACCTACATTTGGAGGATCTGGGTGAATGACAGGATCAGAGTTTGAGACAGACAAAGAGCGAGAAGCTCCAAGGATTGATATGGCGCTAAGTAGTCAGTCCTTAGTTCAGAGGGGAGAGCGAGATGCTTCGAAGATTGAATTGGTATTGAGTATTTAGTCTTTGATTAGGGGAGTATGCGAGAGGCTACTTCTTCCAATGATGGCAAGAGGGTCAGCTGGTATGACTTGTCACTGATGGATGAGCGAGATTGGATTTCTCGACATGTGGCACTAGTGTAGAGTACAGGATATGTAGAGGGACAACTTCTAGAGACAGAGGGAGCTTCTACAACAAACAATGTGAGACTGGAGTGTGATTCTGGTGGAGGACAAGCTAGAAGGACTTCCTACGCTAAGTAAAGTGGTGAGTGTTGCTGCTGAGGATGTCCTTCATGCGATGATGCCTAACATGAAGGGACATTAAATTTGACCTTTCTAGAGAGGAGTTTAGAGAGGGTGGGCATCCATACATTGTGTGAGAAACACATGAGTAGACTTCCAGTTGTGGTGAAGACTGAAGTAGCAGCTCATCTTCTTCAGAGATAAATTGGAGGTGATGGTGAACACCTTCCTCGATAAGAGGGAGTGTTGAATTTTGTACTAAGCAAGTGTTCCCCTAGTGATTTTGTGCCTAGGTCACTAAAAGGGGACAAGTAATGTGACCCTTGTATTAATTACTTGAGGCAAGTAATTAATTCACTTTATAGTCATAAAATGACTTAATAATTTTAAGTTGTAGTTGAGTGATAAATTATTTAAGGGAGAGAAAAGTGATTTTTCTCATCCATTGATGAAAAATCACTAGATTAAATGTGGGCCCTTGATCTAGTGACTATTCAACTACCCTAGAAGGTGAAATGAAAAGAGAAGGGAAAAGATTAAAAAGGCACTTCATTCCTCATTTGTAAAAACACTCATCCAAGTGAGGAAGAGGAGAGGTACACATTCCAAGAGAAGTTGGAAGGGCATGAGTTCTCATGCAAGAGAGAGAGCAGAGTTGAGCTAAATGGTGGGCACACTATCCAAGGTGAAGATGCTGCAGAGTGGGCATGCATTCCTAGGAAGATAGCTGCTCTTGTTGAAGTCTGAACAACTGAAAGAAGGCGCATTTCCCAAGGTAGTTGGAGTGAGCATGCTTCCCAAGACAATGACACAGCTTTTAATGTTGTTTGTACTGCATTCCTAGGAGGTACTACTACTGAAATAAGCACAAAAATCGAGAAGCTGTACTGCTGAAAGCTGTTATTGATTTCGAGGCACATTAATGCTACTGATTTAGTGTTTTTGTGCACTTATTTTAATGCTGCTTATGTACACAAAAATCGACGAAGATATTTAGAGTGACAGGGCTGTTCAATTGTCTGTACAGACTACTGTGAAGGGTTTGGCACTTTTTCCAAGTGCTGGTACTGCACATTTATTGCTGTAAGGTACTGCTGTTTTGTACCTTTTATTTCAGCTCAATAAATATCTCTTGCAACTGTTTTTTCTCCAGGGAGTGGGGATTTTTCCAGGGACTGTTTTTTACTTGCATTTTCAGTCTGTTGTTATTGCTTTATTTCGCTGAAAAAAAATTGCTTCTAGTACTGTATATCAACCTCATAATCCATTAATTGATGTTTGTGAAAGTACTTGTGTTTTGGTTTATTGCAAGGTCTGATATTGGAGGTCTGTGAAGTGTTTGACAATTTTTGTGTGCTAACAGTAGTTGTTTTTCATCAATCTATTACATTGTACTTCTAGCTTAGGGACAATAGTTGTAGCAAGAAGCCTGTTTTTCTTTTGGCCTCCCATTACTTCTTTAGGTCCTCCAATTGAGTATTGATGTCATTCTCTGCTTTAAGAATTGGCTCCTGCAACTCCTTGTAGGTAGGGCGTTTAAATTTTATACCTTACACCAACAATAGTGACAACATCACACATTGACTAGGAAAATGGATTATTCTTTGTAATGCTCCAACATATGCTACTCCAGAAAAGACACCTTCCCATGGGCCACAATCCTGTCTGTTTCTTGCTTCTTATTTTAATGATTGACCAGATTGAAGGTTGTACCCCATCTCTGGTTGTAGAACAAAAAATGGTGAGGTCCTCATGGAAGGAAATTTTGAGGAGTCCCTCTCACTACTTTGAGCCCTAGATATGCTTGTGGTTCTTGAGGATCTAGACACCACACCAACAACAAGTTTAGCTTTGGTATTGGCGATGCACAACTTAGCAACCCAAGAAGATGGACAAGCTGATCGACTGCTAACCTGACACAACTATGAATTTCCTACCCAATGTGTCACTACCGATAGGAAATTCGTCATATTAGGCTTCCGAGACCCAACAATAAACAAGTCTAGACTATCCAAGGGGGAGAACCTGGCTAAGCTTTTGCTTGAGGCAATCTTTGGACAACTTCAAGTATACACCTAGCTATATTTTAGATTAATGTGCCTATTTAAGATATTCAATACAATAATAAGGTCACAATTCAATATGATAATCAATGCTATAAAAGTAAAAGATACAAAATGAAAGCGCTTGAAAATTAAATATGCAACTGGAAATGAAAGGGTAAATATCTCGATCCCACGACTTTATAAGTCACAGGGAGTATCTAGCTGCTATAGCCTTTCTAACCACTCGCGGAGTCCAACAGTGATGCTCGACCCAATCTTTCAGAGCACCAATCAAGGAGGATTCATATTGTAGCCTTGGCCACACTACCCGACCCCTCAGATGCGTGAATAGTAATCTTCCTGAATGTTGTTTTCGGTCCACTATAATGACTAGACGATTGATAGGTTGGTTTTAGGATGCCTAAGGCGTTTCTGATATATCCAAGGTACGTGGAGTCCAAGTTCGTGCTTAGTGTTGTCTAAAACAACACTACTTGACTAGGGGTACTAGATTAGAGTTAGAGGGGATGTCCAACATCTTGCACCCAATGGGGATGCAAGGAGACGTGCCCCAACACTGGTCACTATACTAGTAGGCTTCCATAGAGTGTAATTTTACCTGCCCAACAATAGCTCCTGAAGATCTTTATAAACACCGACACATGTCTTCTACAAAAGACCTAACAAATTAGCGACGACAGTCATATACTTGTGCACCATGGAATACTTATTTTGCAAATTATACACCATAACACTTCTTTGAGTCTTCTTACCCTTTTCCAACTCCTAAATTTGATAAAACAACATTGTCAACTAATGTAGGAACTATGTCATTTAAAGCGCTAATCTTGGGATTGAGATCTCTGTGAATGAATTGATTGATTCAATCTAATAGAGAACTCTAACACTTCATGCATATTACTCGACCTTTGTTAAGGACCTTACCTGAGCAGAGAGAGTGATGGTAAGTGCCCTTACGCTGCTATGCAACCTATCCTATAGGTAAGTAAATGGTAAGTGCCCTTACGCTGCTATGCAACCTATCCTATAGGTAAGTAAGTATTAACGTTGGGTGGAGTTTGGTTGATCCCCTCACCCCTCTGGAGTACCACCATCCCACTAATATACGGCGTTCGTACAAATTCAATGCTGACAAGTTTAGAATATAGGTTATCCTAGAACAAGCTGGTTGCACTACCAACAAAATGTCGTAACAATTCTCCGTCTATGAACAATAGTGCCATTTAATTAAAAGACCCTTATTAATATTTCATGAAGAAGGGCAAAGTAAACCCTCCATGTATGTCCTTATAAACCTTGCCATTTTTCACCAACCCTTACAATGCAATGGCCCCACCCAGTCTTTACAGTGGCCTGTGTTCCTGAAATATTCTATGATTGAATATTATCAAGCTATAATGAAAGTAATTTCCTAAGTTTGTGAAATGGGTGGGCTAAAGTAGTGGTGGAACAATGTTATGGAGTTCTGTTTTCTCCTTATGCACTTAGACACTTGACTAATTACTGAAATTACGAGTCAATACGTGAAATCAACACTTCGCCTAATGCTCTATGGAGTATGACCGATCTAATTACTCTAGCTATGAAAGGACTTACTGCTAGCTTGAAAAACCCCGAATCATGACTTATTGGCAGCCATGCAGGATAGGAAAAAACACATTATAGAAGCAGGAACACACCGGAACTAGACTTACAGACCACACCTGGACAACTTGTTCTTAGTGTGTTGACATCGATACCAGACCGATGGGTAACACTTGGATAGCTTCTTCTTTTTGTTATTGGGGAAAGATACTATAAATCAAATTGCTTAACAAATTAACAGACTTGTAGATTGCTCTTGGGGAAGTTTCTAACTATTGTTATTGGGAAGAGACCTTATCATAGCCTTTATTTATACCTCTAAAAGTCCTATTTATTCCAATGATTGTAGCTATTGACTTACTTACTCACTCACTGGTTAAGCTTACTAAATCATTTATTTTTTAACGGATAACTGGGGGAAAGGTTCGCATTGGCGCACCCAAGGACTATGGGTGTCAAAGGTTGGGATAAGATGGTATGGTTCCAAATTCCAATTGCATTTTTGTATTACCAGCCTATATTACTAAACAAAACATCGTTTTATGGCATGGTAATAAAAACTATTATAAATCTATTCCTTTCAAAGGCCTAAAAGTAATGCTATAGCCATGAATAAAGCCATTTCAAATGTTTCAAGCAATTGCTTTAATGAAGTGAGCTAGCTAGTTGGAGTGGTTGGACGAGATGAATGGGATTACATTATAGGATGTCTGGCTGAGTTTACCCAGTACCTTATTATAAGTAACTTACTTGTCACTTACTTCTCAGCTCACGAACTATACGAGGTAAGATTGACGGCTTATCAACAACATTATATAGATCAAAGCAATTCACATTTGTTATATATGTAATAAGATGCTTTTCATTTTTTTCAATATCATTACCGAAAGTACTTTATTTGGAACTCATGCACTTATGCCTCACTTGGACCTTTTAACTATCTTCAGACCCATAATGTAGACTGAGGTTTTCGAACCCATTATAGCCTCATAATCACCAGATAAACCCCTAGAGTGAACTCATTACCTTAAGAAATACTACTTATTCCTCACGGGGCATCAAACATACAAAAGAGATTCAAAGCGATTTGAGGAGATGTATGAAATGTTGACGAAGCCTTATATTTATTGGCCTGGAGCTTTGACTTTTTATTAGGTTTTAGGTTTCTCCTTTAAGGGTGGCTAAGCCCAACGAAAAGGCCAAGGGTGTGGGATTTAAATTACTCCATTCACCAGCTTACTGGCTTTTTTATTTGTTGCTTTAGGTCTTAAATCATTTTGTTGTACTTGCTTAACGCATTTTTTTTTTTTGTGAATGGATGGACACAATGTACACTTGACTTGAATTTAGTAGTTTCATTTAATTAATGGCACGATGGCACTATGACATGGACATGAAGGTGATAGGACAACAGGCGGACGTTTGGTGACATATTCCTAAAACTAGGTGGCCTCGAAAATAGTTCATCCATATAGCTGCTAGCTCCCTATTATCATCTAGCATTGTGAGTAAAGGCCCACATGTTATTCGAAAATGAAAAAGAGGTGGGGATGGATTGGATGTTAGTCACATGGATACTAGAAGACACATGGCATCTAGCATTGTGAGTAAAGGCCCACATATTATTGGAAAATGAAAAAGAGGTGGGGATGGATTGGATGTTAGTGACATGGCTACTGGAATAAATCATTTTATTCTCTCTTGGAACCGATGCTTGAAGCCACTAGAATGTATGGAAAGGAATTAGCATTAAAGGGAAAGGAATTGAGCTTCATCCTCTCATATACGATGGATGCATCAGAACAATAGTTGGTTTTTCCACCCCCCAAAAATATTCATTCTATTTTGGTAAACCTTTCTGAACTACTATTGGGGAAGCAATAAACCTTTCTTGAAATACTATCGGGGAAGTAATATGGAATCCCCCCCTCGAACACCTGATATACCTAGGTTTTATTACTAGTACGTTTACTATAAGGTCTACTACTAGTATGTTTCAGAAGTGGGAGGAAAGGAAAGGTTTATTTGCAACCATTCTTATTTGATTATGTCTTGCATTTCTATTGAATTATGTCTTGTTAGTGCATTCTTTTGATTCTAACTGGTCTAAGATGATTGGGTCTGATTGGTCTTGACTCTTAGATGATTGGGGTTGTTCACGTCCATCTGATTAGGGTTTTCACATTGGTTCAATTGTTGGCCCATACCTTGTATGAATTGGTCTGATCCGATATTATCTTCTTAGATTGCCTTTGAAATGTCCCAAACCCAGTAGTCCTTTGAACCTTCGAGCTGGCTTACCATACACACCATATAATAGTTGTTGCTTGAACCCTTGAGCTGCCTTATTTCAATAATACTATTTGGGTAACATTGGGACTCCAAAATTTATTACACCCTTTGAATCCTCATAACACTGGGACTTCGATTGAATTTGTTGCACTCTTTAACAACTCATTGGTCCTTTTGTGAACCTTCGAGCTGGGCTTATTTGGGTTAACAAATGGCTTATTGCTTGGGTTAGCGAACGACTAGACATCTTGTCACACTGTCTATAGTAATATCACCCTCTATTCTTTAAGCTAAACACATACTTTGTTTATACTTGTTCTCTCTCTAGGAGCATCTTATCAAGATCATGTTCTACTTGCTCCTATATAGATGAGTCAACTTCAACATAGGACTCTCTGTTACACAACCCAAAGCCTTAGGACTAATGTTAGGATTTGATAGTATACAACACCCATCTAGATTTGACTATCACTCATGCTCTAGAGTCATTGACAAATTTGTACATAATCGAGTCTCTTATTAAGCATGTTGATCCAAATGTGGTAGGTGATCCTAGTAATGTTTGATTTCGCTTCTTTCTGATTGAAGCAATAACATTACCCTACTCTACTGCTATTGTTCTTTTATATACTTAGTAGAGTTTACTAGGCGCTTGTCTAGACGAGTGTTTACTCTAATCCATATCCTAAAGTATCATCCTTAGGATTGTAATCACTTTTGCTGCCTTTGTTTTTTAAGGTAATGCTCATTTTGTTATCTAGCCATACCATGTTTTGTGTTACCGTCTATTTAAATAGTTATTTACACCCAAGCTTAGCTTCTTAGGTAAGTTTTTACTCACTTGGCTTTACACTTCAGGTCATCCTCAATTGGATCATAGCCTTAGGTCACGTTTTTGATGGATCCCCTTGGTAATTAGATGTATAATGGCCTTCGCCTCTTTTCTCTTCCCTCGTCATTTATTGCACTCTAGACTAGGGGCTTTCCTCTTGTGTAGCCTTTTATATCCCTAGCTTAAAGCTTCTTGATTTCATTTTGCTTATTACCCATTAGGTCATTTTTATATTGATTTGAGTAATCTCTGGATGAAGTGTGTTCAACCTTACTATATTGGAAGGAGATGCTCTAACCTATCTTGTAAACCCACTCGACTCGTGTAATTTTTATACATAAGAAATGCTCGTTCAAATTGTAGCTAATCTTAACTCCCACATCACATTATTATCTATGCTAGACACCTTATTATTAATGGCTAATTGGTGCCTACCTCAAATTGGTAATAAATGAGTGAACAAGCAAAGATAATATGCTTCAAAAGTGATATAAAATAGAGCACGATGAAGTTTCAACACTCTTATTTACACGATAAATGGTTGCAATGTAAAAAAAGTCTTGAGATCGCCATTTGTGGTTATTCATGGCATGGCAAGCAAGTATGTAGGAACCCTAGCTAGTTACCCTGTATGACTGGTCACTCGTCTTTTTTATAGATTCATTGTGACCTTGGTGTGTTTAGGTCTTCACATTACTTTAATAGTTAAGCAATTAGTATTTCGACATACGTCTTCTACTGAATAAATTCCCAATGATATTTTTATGCGATGAGATTTTCACCACATAAATGCTGATGTATCACTTAGTGTTTTAGCACAATTAAATTGAAAATAAGTACTTGCTATTCGAAAAATAACTTCAATTTACCAGTATTTCCAACAAGTATTTCAATGAAGTACGTATTGAGCAAAACTTGAAATCACAAATAAATCTAATTCTCAGAAGCAATCAACTCAATACACCATTATGATATCTAAGAAGCATTCCCTTAGATGGTAACAATTCATGTAAATGGCAAATACTTCTAGGCTCTAACAACTTACAATCTACCAGTATATTCTCAACAAGAACCAATGGCTAAAAGTATCATTTACTATGCATAACACCTGAAGTACCAATTCAATAATAAGTGAGTGATGCAACCAATAACCAATGAACTTCCAAACCTATTCAAAATACGCAATTTACTTGTCACAATAAACCATAAAAATGAAGCATGCACTACGAGACATTGAGTGTACCATTAGTGTGCCAATGATAAAAATCACTCTAGCAACCACTAAAACCACTTGAATGTAAAAAGATTAATGCCCTAAGTCCAATAATGGGCACATGCCAAACAAGCACAAGCAACCCAAACGCACAATGTCAATGACGACAATCACTCTAACAAAGTGCTATTGGAAGCTCTTAAAGTTTAGTTGTTAAAGCACCATATTTGGAAAGCTATGTCTTGAAGGAGTTCAATGTTCACGGTTTGGTTATTATACCCTCAAAGTACCAAACCCAAAGAAACAAACCTAAACCAAATGTAATTAGCCCACAACCGGTGTATTATGGATATTATTAGTTAAGATATTAGCCCCTTAACAAAAATAGCAAGCTAAGAGCAAGTCAAATAGTGATTAAATGATAATGTGAAGAGTTCATATTTTGCAATGAGAAAACAACTAATAGAGGGCAATGAACATCCACCAAATATCTAAACAGTAAATGGATTTTAAGGCAATATGGGTTATACTTTGCGAACCTAGATCCAATAACAAAATCACTGTCATAACCAGAACAGAGGATACCAAATTGATGATGTAGCAGAACAGGTTATAAGTCTGCTAGGTTGGTAACCAAGAGCAGAAATATGATGCCAACAGGAGTTTGATTTAGGACACCCAAAACTGTAGCAATGAGCCTGTATATCACTGTCCACAACAGAGTAAGAAGACAAAATTTATTTCGAGGATGAAATCAGAGTATGGGGATCAATGGATCAGCTCTAGGTTTCAATATGGTATAAACAAAATCAGATCTTCAATCAAGTGAAATGATGGCACAATATAAGCTATACAACAGTCTTATGGAGACTAACTTGTCAATGCAGAAAGGTAAATATTGGACCTCTGTGACAGTGTGTTAGCAGGTTGAATTGATTAGGCAAATGGTAACATGAGTGAGGGCTGAATCACTCTATTGGAACTCAGATTTAAGGGGACGAATAGATCTTTTAGGACATTCCTTTGTAATCATATCTATTTCTACCTAATATGCATCTCGGGTAACATGGCAGAAATCTTCAAGCCACTGGGTGCTTCCTTGGGGGCAGGTCATGAGTCAAGCTTGCTGTCGCTTAACACTTGACTCCTCCGTCTAGGCCAACTCCTAGCGAAGCCAAGGGGGGTGGTCCCTAATAAAAAGAAACTAAGGCTGGTTACGCTAAGTTATGAAAAGCAAATCTAGGAGTTTGAAATAAAACTGAAGCAAGAGCAGCAATGATGAATTAAGTTCAGCAGTATGTACATTTTTAACCAACCACGACATGTTGAATTTGCTTAAAGAAATAATCATTAATAGTAGAGCAATGCCGAGAAAGTAACAAAATGCTGCTGAACATGAAATGTTTTGCAATGCCTCTTGACAGTTTTGGATTATTATTGATGAGTGGATTAGAGTGGGTTGATTTTGGGTTTTAACCACTCAGATTTTATTGTCACTAGTTAGTGCAGAGCAATAGTACCAGGTGTCTAACGGGGTGAGACATAATTTGCTTAAAATAACCCCCTGATTCCGTGGTATGTTCAATGCGAATCACTTACTATTGATAGTAAAAATTTGGGTGGATTTTCCTATTAAAGTAGCCACTAATACCCCCTTTCTGATGGTTAACCACTGATCAGGCAAGCCTGCTATGGTCACCTGAGCATATTGGGGGATAAAGTTGAGATTCAATTACTTGCCAGAATGGAAATAAAAGTAAGCAACTAGATTAATTGCAGTGAATGCTAAAGTGATTTAATCTAAGCAAAATCAAATGACAAAAAAGTAAACTAAGTGCAGTCAGTGCAAATGCTACAAAACTGAGAAATCTAAGGTCTTGAGTGAGTTTGTGGTTCGACGTTGAATTGGAACCAACAAATGGTTAATTTAAACTTAACTAGTGTAGATCCAAATCCTAGGCTCTATCAAGTGCCGAGATGGATCAAATCTCTAGGGGTGCAAACCTTCCTCTTAGGTATCTATTGATTTGATTCAAACCAAAAGACACATCTTTTTATTTAAGGTCTACATATAATATTTTTATTATTAATATTTAATATTATTTATGGCCGACATATAATATTTTTTATTTTGTTAGGAACGAACATTGCATCATTTCCCTACACATGGTTTTAAAACCGTATGCAAGGCCCTCCTACAACCATGGGTTGTTTAGGAGGCCTTGCACATGGTCTTAAAACCATTTGCAAGGCCCTCCTACAACCATGGGTTGTTTAGGAGGCCTTGCACATGGTCTTAAAACCATTTGCAAGGCCCTCCTAAACCATGTACAATAAAACCATGGGTTGTTTATGAGGCCTTGCACATGGTTTAAACCATGTGCAAAGCGTCCTAAACCATGTACAAAAAAACCATGGTTTGTTTAGAATGTCTTAACCATGTGCATGGCCAACTTTTTTTTGCAGATAATTCAATTTTGTGTTTTTTTCTTGACCCACATTTTTTTTTAAGGATAATTAAATTTCTACTTTTTTATTGTTTTGTTAGGTAGGAAGATTACAACATCTCCCCCATATTAGATTGTTTTATTTTGGCCTATTAGAAAATTTATTTCCCATAATATTCACTATCACTATTATTTTTTGCTGACATGTTATAAAGGTTACATCACGTTACAAGATCTCTCCCATAATATTCACTATCACTATTATTTTTTGCCGACATGTTACAAACGTTACTAACGTTACATCATGTTACAAGATCTCCCCCATACTGGGCTGTAGAGCGTCTCTCTGTGCAATTAATCTAACTAAAGTAGAAAAAGTGAAAAAGTTAGAAAAAATTCACGCCCCGAAAAAATGACATGAATCCCTCTAGGGGGGATGAGTGTGGCGCTGGGTAGCCCACTTGCTTCTCTTTATTATGGTTATTACAATGATGAAATGCTTGTGGTCCTATATGGATCATGAACCACAAGTTTACAAGTTTGTAGGCTCTGAAAAATGTCTGAAGAAAGGTATAGAAGAAGACGGGTTCCTAGATGGCTTAAAATGTTAAAGTTTTGCCAACACTTCTCTTTACCTGTCTAGATCTGAAAAAGAACCAACAAACTTGAGCTAAAGATGCTCAATTAGTCAAAAAAGGCATAAACTCTAGCTCCGTACTTGAGTAGTACTTGAATAGATGAAAACTTATAAAATGCAAGTACTTAGTTTTTTAGAGTTAGATTTATGAAAAATGAGTCTTAAAAAATCAGATCTAATTTGCAAGTGCATACTTAAATCATACTAGTATATGATATCCTTTGATATGGACTAGTTTTGATTAACTATGCATGAAAGTAATCAGTAACCAAAGAACAATTTAAATAAAGTGACGGAGAGGGATAGAAAGAAGATGAAAGCTTGAGAAGTTTTGGGCCGTGGAGTCTGTTGGTGGAGAGCAGAGGGACTATGCTCTTCGGAAGTGTTTGAATATGAGGAGGATGGTTATTTGCTCAATCCCTCCTCCAAACTGGGCACCTGCAAATACTTAAGGATCCTTGCACAATGAGATGGTTAAACTAAGGTGCTGCCAACAACAGAAACTTGGAAAACATGCAATTTATACCAAAAATACATGTATCTCTAAGAGATCTACAACAAGCAAGCAATACGAGAATAAATTAAGCTAGAATAAACTCTTACCCTGCTGGGAGATTGCTCCCTTTGCACGTCCACAACTAACCAAACATGCATAAGGAAATAAGCAATAAAACAAGTTCCCTCATAAGCAAAGCAATGTTCATCCAAACACTTTCATGCCCTACACCACAGGTTTGCCTCCAAAGCCTTTTATTATTCCAGAGATAATATAAATTACAACAGAGCCCAAGCAGCCTTTCGGTCCTCTGACCATGAGAAAACAAGAGGCAATGCCTTGCATAAATTTCCAAAAGAGGGCGGATTGCCTTAAGAGGGTGAATTGCCACTTGGAGAAGTGAAGTCGAGTTACATGACTGATTCGGGGGATTAGATTGGAATAAATATTGATTTTTGCAGGTTAGATGAGTTTTAATATTAGTAATAAACTTCAATACATGAACATATAAAAACTAAGGTAAAATTTAACAACATAACTTTCATCTCTTTCAACTTAACGCTCTGCTGGTCATTGCGTTAACTTTAACGCTCTGCAGGTCACCGCGTTAACGTTGATCATTGAGATGTTTTTCCAAATGTCATGTACAGAAAAATAATCATGTGCAGTAAACTCAATCTCAAATAAACTACAGAAGCTAAAGAATCATAACCATTCGTTGGATCCGCCTTATACTCAGATAGTTCTGAGTTTGATCTTGTCACTAAAAGCACAAGTCAAACTGAATAAGCATGTTACGTACCTTGAGAGAGATAGAGTTCAGGTAGAAATAAACAGATCTCGGATTCTTCAATAAGAATAGCAGTTCAATCACACTAATCCACAATCCTACTATTGAAGATGATTTACACGGGTGTGAGATCCCGCTAATGTGTCCAAACCAAAATAGGATAGAAAACGTTGTCAGGAGAAAAGAAATAACACTAGTGTGTGCACACAGTCTAGGCGGACAGGGCAATCGGCAACTGATAACCGACAGACACGAAGAGACCGCAACCGAGACTAGCAGCCGACCGATAGAGTCACGGGTTAGCTACCAATGGAGTAGTCGACAGCAAGTAATCGGCAGATAGAAGGACACCCTCAGACAGGGTCACGTGGGAGGCCAGCAAACGAAAGACAACCAACACCGGTGGAGACCTAGCAAGTGCGGATCCGACGGGACTAGCAGCGGTAGATAGAGTCACGGGTTAGCTCACGGTGGAGCAGCCAACAACAGACAACGCGCAGACAGAAAGAGATCACGCAGACAGTCGTAGAGCAAAGACGCACGCAGCTCGCAGAGAAACGACGCCAGCAACCCGCGAAAAAAAAAAAAAAACCACAGGCAGTCGTGAAGTAAAAAAAGTAATTGGCCCGTGAAAGAAAAAAGCAGACAGCTGGTGAAGGAAAGAACGCAGTCAACCACCTAGAAAAAATAATAACACGTGAAGGTAGATGGTATGAAAATAAACCTTAGCTATAGTCTCTTTATAAAGTTAAGAAAACCAAATTATTTATCCTTATAAATGGGAAAGAGGTCCAAGTAAATAATAATAAAAAATTTGGACCAATAACATAATAAAAATAAAACCAAAAAGTAATCATGAGATAAGACTAAATGGTTCACAAGTCTTTATTAATAACATCATAAGGATTTTATTCATAAGACTAACAAATAACTAATTAAAGATAAAGTCATAAAGTGAAAGTCCAAAGGTCCAATATAAAGTGAATAATCCAAAACCATAAGTGGGTCAAGGGTCCTTTAACAAAACATAAGATAACCATAACAACACATGGTCCAAAGGCCTTTAATAAATCATTAAGAGAATACACTCCATAAGGTAGGAGCCATCATAGTCAAAGGTGCACACTCCATAAAGTAGGAGTCATCATAGTCAAAGGTGCACACAAGTGAGAGGGTTAGGATCAAGTAAGAATAGGACCAAGAGTCAACAACCACAAGATCAAGGTGAAACGTAAAGATGGACAAACATTCAATTAGGACCAACCAGACCAAAGACTTTTCTCTCTCTCAAGATACATAGTTTTCATATATTGTCTCATCACTGTATAAGGGGGAAGATCCAAATGGATGGTACAATCATTTTGTCCTTTACACTGCTCCTAAGGGTTAGGTACTAGGGACATCGTCAAAGGGTGGCCAGTCCCTTGAGAATCAACCTAGCAATAACCGATTAGGAGAGGGGACATCATTATCTTCCATTTTTAATGAATGGTTTTCAGCCTTAGGCTGAGTTTCAGTCTCACACTGAATCAAGTTGATCAATCCTTGGACCCTAACCGGGTCCTCCATTCTCTTGCAGAATGGTTCTCAGTACTAAGCTGAGTTTCAGTCTCACACTGAAAGTTGATCAACTACCTGCAAGACCTACTTGGACATCGTGTCCCTGGTCCTATACCAGAATATATCTCTGCCTCTACCTGTAGGCTCTACTTGGACATCACATCCTTGGTCCCAGACCAAAATACCCTAGAGGCATATAGGGGCCCTAGCCACATGCTAGGGGCTTTGCCATGGCATCAACCTGCTTGGTCCTAGACCAAGAACCCTAGGAGACTACTGGGGGCCCTAGGGTACCTTCTAGGGTCTTACTCTGTCCTAGTCAACTGACTAGGAAACCATTCTCTGAGAATGGGTCTTGCAGCTGCACTAACTTTGACAATAAACTCCAAGAGAGAGGTGCCACCTCTCATGAGGTAGGCGTCCTCTCTCAGTCAGATGCCACCACTACTAGAATTGCACCCTCTTGAGATATGTGCCCCCCTCTCTCATGGGAAGTCACCACAACTTCCAATCATGATCTCAATCACAATCATATGAAATAAGACATGAATTCACAGGCTGTTCATACAGTCATAAACACTCAGTCATACACTGATAAAGCTGCAGTATTAAGCATCTACAGTCACATAAATTCTTCTCATTTCACTGTATGTTAATACAATGTTTATCTAGTCACTTTAGTGGCGGAAATAGTCAATAACCATTAAACTGTAACAATATTTAATGTACAGGAAATTCATGACAGCAGACATTAATGGCACTTCAACACAATAATTTTGGTCAATCTTTGACCCTGGAAAAACCCCATCCCCTGGGTAAAACCAACATGCAAGAGAATTTATTATTAAGCTGAGAAATAAATGATACAACACAGAAATTACTTTCAGTATACAGTACTGTACCAGCACCTTGGGAAATGTGCCAAACCCACACTTACTAACAGCACAAACACTATACAGTCAGCTGTACGGCCTGCCCTTGCCAATTTCAGCCTTGAAATCTGTGTACAAAACAACCTAGAGATCTGTGTACAAAACAACCTAGAAATCTGTGCCAAAACAACGCCAAAATCACAGCATTAAATGTACCTCGATTTCTGTGCCAAACCTTCGATTCCAGTGCCAAACCTACAGTATGGCCTCCTGGGAATGATGTACAGACAACAGTATACTCCAGTCAGTGCATTGGGAAGCATGCTCACTCCATTCTCTTGAAAAGTGCGCCCCAGCTCTTCTGCATTATCTTCATTTACTGCAGCAAACTTCTCTGGAAAAGCGTGCCTAACACTAGCAGCCTTCACCTAGGAATGCGTACCCTTCATTTAGCCTAGCTGTGCTCTCTCTCTTGCATTGAAAATTGTGCCCTCAAGGAGAGTCCTCTCTCCTTAGAACTCATACCTCTTCCTCTCCTTTTCTCTTGGAGTGCGTCCTCACCAAAAGTTCTCTTCTTGGATTGTGTGCAAACGAAGTATCATTACTCATTTTTATCCCTCATTAGGGTAACTTACATGACTTTTCAAATTCCACGGTTGAGATTAAATCTTGATCTGAAGATCCATGGCTGGGATCTAATCTCAAGTTCACTTAAGTTTTCTAAGTGAACTATACACTAAATATTTTCTTTTCGAAAAGTCACTTTTTCGTAAATATTATAAAAGTACACTTTATGACTTAAAGTCGCTTTATAAACAAAATGAAGTGCAACTCACTTTTAAATCATAAGTCACATAAAAAAGGTAATTTAATAAATCCACATTAATAAAGTCACTTTAATGACAATAAATGAGACTTCATATCACCTTGGACTCCTGCTCCTAGGTACTTGATGCAGGAGTATCTCCAAGCTACAAAATGCGAACACTCCCTCTTAGCGAGGGAGGTATTGATGGCATCAGCTCCACCTGGATCACTCTCCAGTCTACTTTGTCCAATTGCTGAAGCTGCTCTCTCCGGATCTGAAAGCTCCTCATATGGCTGAATTGGATCAACAGCTAAAGGTTTGTGCCAGACCACTCTGAACTGAGAGTTCTTCTACACTCTCTTCCTCGGCCTCTAGAGTAATCTCATACCAACTCGGTCTCCTCACAGAGCTGCAAGAATCCTCTCTACCAGCTGCAGTCATTGTTGCCACTGAGTTTGACCTCCTACCAGACTCATCATCTACAAGTTGTCCTCTCAACCTGTATACTTTGCCTTCCTGAGTGCCAATCACTCGTGTTGCATCCACCTCCTCACTCACTAGATAAATAATAACCCGTCCCTGCACATGAAGGACTGTATATCTGTCATCTTCTAGTGTTGATACCGAGAGCAAGTTCCTTCTCAGCTCTGGGACAAACAACACACTGCCAATCTCTAGATAACCACTAGACTCGAGTTGGAATAGGACTTCTAACTCTCTCTATCGCATGGGTGTCGACATACCCATCCTCAGTAAGCATACATATGTTCATCTCTGTAAACTCCAGGAAAATAGCTCGTGTCCCTGTCATATGGCGTGCTGCTCCGCCATCAATTTTTGTCATGCTCCACTGTCCTCACACTCAGCCATGCTGCTACTTGAAAGAAATGACACTAGTGAGAACTCCTTCTCGAACTTCCTTGCAAACTCTTCCACTTCGGCTGAAGTGGCAGCCTCAAATTCTTCTTTCTTCTTGTTATTCTTCTTGTGAGGACACTGCCCAACATAGTGTCCATATCCCGGGAAAGCAAATCATTTCACTTTTCTCATGTCTTTCTTAGACTTGGCTCCACTGCTTGAGCCACCTTTCTTCTTCTCGCCCTTTGCTGCAAAAGCCACATTCTCTTCATCAGCTTCTTTTTGTTGACCTGTGGAAGTGGAGCTAGATCTCAGCTCCTCTTGAGTGAAGTCATCCCAAATTCTAGCCCATGAAGGAAAATTCTCTCTGGCTACAATTGCATGTACAAAATCATGCCAAGGTTGAGAGAAACCATTCAAGGCTACTATCACCAACTCTGCATCATCCACCTTCTCGCTAATAGCTCCCAACTCATCATGAACTTGTGAAATGCGGGTCAGGTAAGAAGAAACATTCTCGGTCTTAGTCATTTTGGTGTCTCTTAGTTTTTGCCTCAAAACAATCTTTCGGTTCTCATTTGAACTCTCGTATAAGCTAGTCAAGGCATCCCACATCTCAAATGCATGGTCTTCACTTGAGATATGTGGGATAACATGGTCCTTTACTCTATCAAGGATGATCCGCCTAGCCTTGATGTCCTTTTTGTTAAATGCTGCTAGTGCTTGTGCATTGGTGGAAGCAGGAACTTGAATTGGATTTTCCTATGTTCTATGCACCACTTCATCCCACAGTTGATTTTCCTTCAAAATAAGCACTATCCTAGCCTTCCATGGAACAAAATTCCCTGCTCCATCTAGCCTATCTTCCAACCTTAACCCGATGGCCATTTCTTTGAGTAAAAAGCACACAATTTGCCCACAAACCAAAAGTTCTCCCACTCTGCAAAGCAAAGCAATCTATGCCCTCCTATACTTACACTGTCTAGCTGTACCACTAGCAAATCTCTTGCTTTCTCATAGCTGAAAAATGCAGTGTTGCAAACATCGGCGCGGCGAAAAAATTGGCGGGGTCTAGGAAACATTGTTTCGGGATATCTCGGCAAAACATCGGCAAACATCGAGAAAAAATCGACAAATAAACACATTGCCACATGAATATGGAAAGAAAACCGGTATATAAGATATATAAGTCTTAAGATGTCTAGAGATACATCATAAAAATGGATCATGTCCCTGAATCTTGAGTCATCAAAATATAACAAATGTATCTCATAATCATCATCATGACTCACGAGTCATCTACAATGAAATAAAGTAAATAAACTATCGATTCCCTCTACCCCTTTTACGGGAAAAGGTAATCGCTGTGCAAATGGCCTTTCCTCTAGAACTAGAACTAGGTGTCCTTGAGGCTTGTGGGCCTCGTACTGGACCTGGACGTCCTCTAGAAGAAGACCCTGCAAAATGATGTCCTCTAGAAACGGGAGAAGGTGGCCGAAACTGATGTCCCGAAGAATGAGAAGGTCGAGGAGGTAGTCCTGCTCCTCTACCAGTACTAGTGCTTGTGCTACCACCGAGTCTATCTCCCTCTAGCTCTGACTGTGGCACACTCCCATAATCGGTGTGAAACTCCTTTGTACTTGGAACATGCTCATCCAAAGCCTTTGTATGAGTATCACCATGATCACTATCAGTATCATGATCATCGTCTAGCCAATCAGGGGCTAGGCTCCTCACACTCTGCCCTCCATGTAGCAGTGGTGTCAATCTCATCCAATGAAATGGCCGTCTCATCAACTTTTCTCTCATACCGCTTCACCAACAACCTGAGATTGTAGTGGACGTAGACCAAATCATTAAGGTGTTGAGTATCCAACCTGGAGGAGGATCATAAATATAAAATATTAAATTCATAATTTATAAATTATAATGCATAAATTAGAAGGTAAAGTGGCATAAATCTATAAATTAGAATTTAATAATTTATATTATATAATGGATTTGAAATTCTTTAACCTGTTGCGCTTTTTGGAGTGTGCTTTTTCAAATACACTCCAGTTGCGCTCGCAACCAGAAGAGCTACATGTCTGGCTGAGCACTCGAATGGCAAGCCTCTGTAGAATAGATACACAACCACCATAGTTCTCCCACCAAGTATCTACAATGAAATTATGAATAAAATAAACATGAGAAATGAAAATAAAATTTAAAACAAAGATTTATAAAGAGAAAATGAAATTTTAAACTTGAAACTTGAAAGTTTGAAACTAGGTGAAGCTTACTTGGCATCAGGTTGGTCTTGTCATTTATTGCTATATCAAACCCAAAAATCCTGTGGCTCTCTTATACATTTCCAACTCTTGGGAAAGCTGTGTACGCTCAGCTGCACCAGGTACCATCCTCTGGACACACTCATAGAATCCAGACATAACCTCTCCATCAAATATAAAGCCATAGGAGTAAGCAAACGCAGGGTTGAGGTATAGCCCTGCAGCATGAATGGGGCGATGGAGTATGTGGTTCCATTGTGCATCAATCACTGTCCATATCATATGTCGTCTCTCCTGCCCCTGATCTCCCTTGTCCTCCTAATAAGCATGGATGGATTCTTTAGCCCTATCCATGGCCTCATATAGGTAGCCCATTGCGGGCTTCTCTCCATCAACCAAGCAGAGAACCCTTACCAAAGGATTGGTGATGGTGCACACCTCCTTCACCGCACCCCAAAAACTCTCATCATATGCAACTAGCCTGAATGTGGCTTGCCTTTTTGGTCTAGTGCTAAATGATAAAGCACGCCACTATGGTGAAAAGAACATCGCCTGTAAGTCCCACATAGAATTCAAGAGTGGCTGAAGAGAAATAAAGCTAGTGGCAAAGCGTGTGATGGCAGGACGCACCAACTCTTTGTCACCTGTGAACTTTCTCATCAAGCTAAGCACCGTTGCATGGTTGTATATGAATTTTGTGATGCTCCGCGTTGAATCAATAGTATCTTTGATCCAATCAATCTTGCCTAAATCCTCTAAGATCAAATCAAAGCTAGTGGCAAAGCGTGTGATGGCAGGACGCACCAACTCTTTGTCACCTGTGAACTTTCTCATCAAGCTAAGCACCGCTGCATGGTTGTATATGAATTTTGTGATGCTCCGCGTTGAATCAATAGTATCCTTGATCCAATCAATCTTGCCTGAATCCTCTAAGATCAAATCAAGGCAATGGGCGACACAAGGAGTCTAGAATAGTGTAGGATACCTGGCCATGAGCATCCTGCCAACAGCCACATAGTTCGCAGCGTTGTTCGTTATCACTTGGACAACATGTTGCGGCCCAATCTCTTGGATGAACTCATCCAACAAGCCACATAGTAAAGCCGCATCTTTGACATGTGCAGATGCATCCACAGATCTCATGAACATAGTCCCCCTGGGGCAATGAACCAAGAAGTTGAGAAGTGTCCTACCCCTCATATCGTTTCAACTATCCGACATCACACTGCATCTTGTTAAGTCCCATGATCTTTGAAGCTCCTCCAATCTGTGAGTGCAATCAACCTTTTCATCCTGAAGGATGGGCTCTCTTAACTCCTCGTAACTAGGGGGCTTAAACCCCTGTCCAACTATAGTAGCCGCCTCAAACATGGACACATAAAATGGGTTCTTTGCAAAGTTAAATGGAATAGCACTCCATAACAAGCATCGACCAATAAGTTTGTGTGCGTCTGCTTTTTCCTTTACTTTCACCATGGACCTTATAGAAGGTTGTCCACCAGAGTTGCATCTTGAAGATACAATGAAAGGTGATGTGGACTGCTGTGTGGAGTGGGTATCGGTATCTGGGCTTGTCCCACTAGCCCCTACTCCTGCTGCGGACTAGGATCTTGAAGCAATTTGATTCCTCACAGCCTCCTTGTATTGTTTCCTTAGCCCTGTGCCCTCAATCGCTTGTGTGGCCTTAGCAATAAGTTTCGGAGTTGTTTGGTTGCAAGGACCCACATCATGCCCCACTATTTGTGCAAGGTGGTATTTCAGCCTACTTATCCCACCTGTCATTCTTTTCCCACATAGACTGCAAGTGAGAATTTGTTGATTGAGTGGGTCAACAGGTGTGCCCCACTCCCAAAATGGATCCAAAGCCTTTGGCATCTTGTATATGGAGTTATTATGGACAAAATGAAGCTTGAATCTTGATACTTTGAACTTGAAGTTTGAACCTAAGGTAAGCAAAAAAAACATTTTTTAGCATCTATGATTAATGAAAATGTATAACACAAGAAGAATTCCAAGAAATATTGAGCATTCAAACACTGATTTGATGAGGGAAAATAAATAGACATTTTTATGAGGATTTATAAGGATCTAGGGCAAGAAAAAAAATGCCAAAACGTTTTTTGGCATGTGAAATACATAACAGTTGCAAAAAAAATGCTTAAAACCCTATAAAAATCGTTTTTGAAGATGGAGAATTAATTGGCAACGTAAATCAACAAGAATCCCTCTTGGAAAAATGAGAAATAATGGGAAATTTTTTTACTTACCTTCAGCTGTGATAATTGTGGAAAAAAACCCCAAATGATAAGATCCAATCTTTAATTTGATGCTTGATGGCGAAGAAAATGTTGCCTAAATTCGTTGTTGGTCTCTTCACTTTCCCTCCCAGTCTCTTAGCTCACCTCTTAGTCGCTGTTAGAGTCCAAATGAGCAAAAAAAATGAAAAAAACCAACTTAAACCCGTCTTTTTCTGGCCCTGTCTCGTGTGGGCGATTTTTTGCATCAACTCGCGATTTCTCGGACCAATTTTTCGGTCAGAAATCGGCTATTTCTTGGCAAACATCGGCCCAATTTTTTCGAGAAAAATCGGCTGGCTGAACAAATCGCGATTTTTCGGACATTGGCGATTTCTCGGTCGATGTTGGTAACACTGGAAAAATGCACCGACTCATGCAAAACTCTTGCACAACAGTCTACTGAAAGTCAGAGCCCTAGCTCTGATACCATGATGAAATAAGACATGAATTCACAGGTTGTTCATACAGTCATAAACACTCAATCATACACTGATAAACCTCCAGTATTAAGCATCTACAATCACAAACATTCTTCTCATTTCACTGTCTGTGAATACAATGTTTATCTAGTCACTTTAGCAGCGGAAATAGTCAATAACCAGCAAACTTTAACAATATTTAATGTACAGGAAATTCATTACAGCAGACATTAATGGCACTTCAACACAATAATTTTGGAAAAACCCCACCCCTAAGGAAAAACCAGCATGCAAGAGAATTTATTATTAAGCTGAGAAATAAATGATACAACACAAATTACTTTCAGTATACAGTACTGTACCAACACCTTGGGAAATGTGCCAAACCCACACTTACTAACACAAACACTGTATAGTCAGCTGTATGGCCTGCCCTTGCTAATTTCAACCTTGAAATCTGTGTACAAAACAACCTAGAAATCTGTGCCAAAACAATGCCAAAATCACAACATTAAATGTACCTTGATTTCTGTGCCAAATTTACAGTACTGTCTCCTGCAAATGATGTACAGACAACAGTATACCCCAGTCAGTGCATTGGGAAGTGTGCTCATTCCATTCTCTTGAAAATTGTACCCCAGCTCTTCTGCATTGTCTTCATTTACTGCAACAAACTTCTTTGGAAAAGCGTGCCCAACACTAGCAGCCTTCACCTAGGAATGCACGCCCTTCATTTAGCTCAGCTGTGCTCTCTATCTCTCTCTCTCATTGAAAATTGTGCCCTCAAGGAGACTCCTCTCTCCTTGAAACTTGTGCCTCTTCCTCTACTTTTCTCTTGGAGTGCGCCCTCACCAAAAATTCTCCTCTTGGATTGTGTGCAAATGAAGTCTCATTACTCTTTTGAGAGAAAATCATATTAAGTGATAAATAATCACTAATTTGACTCTCAAAGTGGGTACGTGGGTAATGTTGGTGCTCTCAGTTAGAAAACAAGCACCCCCATGGCAAATTTGACTCCCTAGTACCACTTTTATGATTTTTTAAAGTTTTACAATTAAAATATTTTGTTTTTAACGAGAATTTTATTTTACCAAAAAATTACAAACACCTAGGTGGGACTTAGCGCATGCTCATATGACTCAAAAATAATAACTAGCATGGCAATATACATTGACACTAGGCTTTAATAACTCCCTAAAGCCTAACCACCAAGACAACTACTCCAGGTTTAGAGGATTGAGTGAAAAACTCAAAAATTATAAGTTGCTGAAAAACAACATATAATTAACAAGGGAAAAACACTAGAGTAATTGGATTGATGACCAAGTCCTAGGAAGGCCAAACCTTTTACAAAAAGCCATCATGCTATGTCATTGATTACAATTCCTCCATGGGGGAATAAACATGCTAAAATAGAAAAAGAACAAAAAATGGCCTGCATGGACTTCTAAACTTTGATATTGAACAAGAGACTTGTTCAATCTCTGTCGGCTCAACTGCAAGTCCAACTAAGTGCAACGTAGGTGGTAACAATATCATTGACAAGGTTGAGCGAAATATATTCTTGTAGTATTACCTCTCAAACTCAGATTTCCTTGGATGCAATTAAGGACAAGAACTATGTCTCCAGCGGCACAACCTCAAGGTTTGTTTCAATCTTCAAAAACAACAGTACTATAAATTTCCAAGTATAATATTTTAAACTCCTGAGATATCCTACAATTCAATACTAATGATGTCTGGCTAGCCACTGGAAAGATGAAGAACTTGATACTGAGATTTGTATCAACCATTCACTATCTCACCCTAAATATTAGTCTCTTGAAGCACGAGTTATGTCAAGATCTGGATGATAAGTAACCAAAAGGATGCTTCTTTTGAGAAATTTTAAGTTATTTTTCCCCAAATCAGATCTCAGAACGTCACTGTCATAAAGGAGACAGAAGTGAAAGTTAATATAGCAGTTTAGAGGAGGGCTGAATAGATTTCTTAGTGAGTTTGAGATGCCAAAATTTCTTGAATTTATTCCTAGCAGTAAGGCCAATCTTGGAGGCCGTTTAGGTCGCGTATGAAAGCCAACAATAATTGCAAATGCTATCAAACATATATATCCTTAACAAATTATTATGAGCTGCCATTATCAAGTAGAAAAGTGCCGATTTGATCTTGATGCAACTATTTGACGAGTAAAAGGTTTTAGTGTTGTCTATTTAAATCCATTCATAGTGAGCATGCAAATAAACGTTCTTTGCACAAGAATGGACCTATCTATGCTTAACGTCAACACTAAAAATCACTTCTAAAAACCATCATACAAGTCATAGGTTAGATTTTCAGCAAAAAACACAAAGGTACTTGGATCTAAAGAACTAGAAGTCTCTTCAAGGAGTTGTTTGTTATTAGGGAAAATTCCATGCTTAGGGTTTGAAGGGAAAATTCCTGTTTAGAAAACTTCTTCCATTAAAATTTTCTAAGCACCTGCAAAATTTAAAGAGAAAAATTTAGAAATTAAATGGAAGAAAAATTGGAAAAATAAAATAAAATTTGCAAAGTGAGAAAAAGTAGATTAGTGCCAAGTTGGAAGAGTTGGACAAAAATGGAGTCAAAGGACCTGTAGGAGATAGGGTAAAATTGCCAACATCCACCGAAGGGAAGGTCACCTAATCCAATCGTATGGCACTTCCAGTATATCCTTGAAACCCCAATGCAATTCAATCACATGGATCCTAAGGCATGGGAGGTAAACACAATCACACATACACTCATTAGCCAAGTAAAATTAAATCCATCATCAAAATTTATCCCAGCAAAGATAATTTTACAAGGGCAAGAAGGAGGAACACATTTAATTCAAACCCTAATTAAGTTAAAAATTACTTAGACAAATATCATATTCCCTTGGTTGTAGCTTAGCATCCTTCCTACAATAACTTGAAACATTTCCACCAAGAATCCAACAATCCACCAAGACAAGAGCTACAATTTTTCAAGTGCAAAATAAACTTTATTCCCCCAAAATTCAACCCCCTTCAAGGAAAACGTTCCTCCTTTTATAGCTTAAGGAGGACGTCCCAAGCTCTAGAAGGGTCCAAAATTGGTTACAAAAGTTTGTTACATGATGGAGGATCCCTAGGAGGTCAAACCCCCATCCACTGGCTTGGATCCATTCTTTAGATAAAATAATATTATAATGAAGAGCAAAACGTTGGCCTTAGGAGGACCTTTTAGCCACTAGAGGAGAAATATAATAAAATATGTGAAGAATACCATGGGTCTAGCAAATACAAGAGGTAATAATAGGGCAAACCCTAATACCATGGGTCTACTCCTAGATCCATGAGAGATTCAAATCTTTGGCATCTTTAGGGGGATGGATTTCCCTTTCTGAGATAAAATAATACATAAATACCACAATACCATGGGTTTGACCCAATATCATTAGCAAAATACCAAGGGAGTCATAATACCAAGGGAAAATACTACATGTGGTATCCCTCACTCCAAGGAAAACCAAAACGTGTACCTTAGCCAAGTCAATGAGCCGACACATGGGAGAGAAGAGGGGCTTGATCCAAGTGAAAGGAGGCAAGATCAATGGATGTGATTTAATCCTTCATTGAGAGGTGCATTTTCAGCTGTTGAGATGCCTTCACATGTGTGTCATAGCTCCAAGCCATCTAATTTAGCCTCAACATATGTGCCATGCTCCAAATAGCTTAGATAACTTAGTAAAATTAATTTAATTTTCCCCAATTTATTAAAAAGTGCAATCTCCATGTAAAATTAGAAGCTTCAATGCACTTTTTAATTCTCCAAAAATTGATTAGGCTAGGAATTTTTAATTAAAACCATACTCCAAAACATAATTAATTTCACATGTGCATGAAATATGCATGTATAAACCCTCACTGCCTGGAAGAACACCAAGGCAGACAACGTCCCACAATTCGATGCTGGATTTGAGCAGTAGGGGCTGATAGGACTCCAAATATGCCAAAAAGTTCTCAAAAGTCCAACTGGAAGCTTCCTATCCATGTCCATGAAATTTTGCAGGATGCTCACTAACAGACTGTTGTTTCAGTTTCAGATCTTGCCCAATTGGTGAGGGTGTTTTGACATGCAAGTACATAGGATGAAAGTATAAGCCGAGAGGAATTAAGAACATCTCTTGGATAAAAAAAATTAGAGTTTTGCTAAAAAAAACATGTTCATGAAAAATCTGCACTGTAGTCACTGATAAAATTCCCACCACCTTTTCTGAACTGACTGATCTGTGGTAGTAGTGATCAATCTGATGGCACATATCTAAATAAAGGGCCAAATGGGTATCCAAAAATGTCTTCTGAATTAAATTATACCAAGTACAACTCAAGTTATAGCATACCCCCCCATTTGGCCACCTTGAAACATTGCAAACTGGCATTGAAACAAAACCTGTTTTGGCTGATAACCTCTAATACACTGGCTAGCCGCTAGATAATGCATATCTTTGTCATATGTTCGAGATGGACTAGCAACAGAGGATGTCCATGTGAACAGATACAAGAATACAACTAATCACCACAATTGACTCATTATATAGCTAGTCATGCTCTGCATGATTATATACCAACCACATAGATATCTTCAAACAGGTTCGTGGGATATATGAGTTATCCATTAACCAGTACTAAGACAAAATCAAGGCATTAATAGGAGCTATTTTCTCCTTTGGGATGGAGTTAATTATGGTCAAACAAGGTTGGTCAAGTGAAAGTTCTAGTGCAAGGAGATTGATGGATTTTAGACAAGAGAGAAAAGGGAGATTCCGAGTTCTTCACCATTTTTGGACAACACTAGGGATGTGTCTCACAAAGGGAGTAAAATGGAAATAGGTACTACCCCTTTGGACCCTAGCAATTAGACTCACCAACCCCTTTACTTTATTTGCTAGGCAACTTCATCCTGGACTTGGTCTTCAAGGACTAGTCTTCATTTTGTTCTTGGACTCTTCTTTCTTGTACTTCTTTTATATTTGAGATCATGGCCTTTTTTATTTTCTTTGCTTTTGAGGCTTTTTTCATGGGCTAGTTTCTCTTTCCTTAATTCTTTTTTGGATTTGACTTTTTATTTGCATTGGTCTTCAACTTTGACTTTGACTTTTTTGCAGGTACACGGAGTCTTCAATTGGAAGCTGTTTTTTCATATGCCCTCATTTATTTTTCGAGCATAGGGGAGGAAAGACTTTCATGCTTTAGGTCTAGGGAGGAGCAACTCCTTCTTGGTGTTAGTGAAGCCCCATGGATTTCCAAGGACGACCCACATAACCTGTGATGACGTTTATCACAACAAATGATCAATCTCGGGACACCATCGATAACATGGAGGTCCTCCTGTTGAAGAGGTCACATACGGGAAAGGTCTAGAATCCATTTATCTAGCCTTAACTAGAGGAATTACCTCAAGAAGTGGAGTGGATATGGATAATGGATGAAGGCAAAAGTGGACCCAAAGGAGGGGGTAAAAGCTCTTAATAATACCAAGAGTAACTTTGGTGCCTTGGCTAATATACAAACCACACATCATTTACCCTTGTCAACCTAAGGGTGATACTGCTAGCTATGCTCATCAAATAATCACTAAGCATTCCTGTTCATTATTTATAGGTACACATCATCATTGTCATGGTATTGGCACATAGCAGCTCATACATATCCTCTGATCATCCATCATGCAACATAACAATCATATCATGGGGAGTTTAAGAGCAACAAAGATGGACTCCCATCCTTTTGGCAAAAAGCAAAAATAAGTATGTGATATTGGTATGCCCACAGGGTGTGGCATAATAGGTACAATTTCCTCTTCCCAAATTGTATCATTTTCATAAATAGCATCATGGGAAGCTCGCATAATCTTTGGGTTGATTTATTATAGATCCCAAATTCATGCCCTTTGAGTCTAGCTAAGTGGTACATAAACTGGCTAACCCCTCTCATCATGGGCTGCCTACACAGTTTACTAAACAATCTTTGCGAGTTTGTCCTATCTTTAAGTTCACCGTACTGCCAAAATGGGTCCAAACTCCAAAGACTTCGACATATTGTCAAGGAAATACTCAACTTCCAACTTCAAAGCTAGGGTAAAAGAAATTGAAAAAATGATCATCAAACACTGCTGGAAAAAAACAACTTGCTGGCAAAAAAAAGACCTATAAATTGTTCTATGAGCCATGAAAAATGATAATAAGAGGCAAGCAACATGCACTTTGAAAATCCTGCATAAATCTAGAAAAAGAATATAGTTAAGAGGGTAGAATTTGAAGAAATACCTCGATTTGAGATTATGAAAATCCCATGTGTTGATTTTTTTCCAAATCTCACATTTTTTTGGTCTGATTTTTTCTTTGAGGTTTGACATCCTGAGAAATCACACTGCAGATTTTCTTGGCAATTCTTTCATTTATGATATAAAGTTTAAACACAATGACAATGCATCTAAAAAATAGAAAGTGCAATTAATCTTGTTTGTACAACATCAAGAGTCATTCTCTGGACTTGTGTTGTATCAAGTCGAGACTTGTGTAGTATCAAGTCCCATCTATATCCTCATGTGTTGAGGTGGGATGCTAGTACTGAAGTCTTGTGTTGTATCAAAACTGTAGACTTATGTTGTATCAAAGTTTAAACTTGTGTTGTATCAAGTCAACGATTCTCATAGACGGTACCCTATGAGATGAATCTCCTTAACTGGAGATGATCTTGTAATGTATTAAGATTGAAGTCTTGTGTTGTATCAAGACCAGAGACTTGTGTTGTATCAAGTCATGATTCTAATGAAGTCATCCAAAAAATGTATACTCATTCAGGTGGACCTCCATTTGTTGAGGTGGCATGCTTTACTTGGTAAAGTGGTGATATTATGTGATATATTACTAACCATGGTCATTCGAGATGGATAAAGCTATTAAGTCCCCTCTAGAGACTAATCACCTCTAGAGATTGATCACCTCTAGAGTGAATTACTCCAGCATATGACAATATGGTCCGGGGTAATATATATGATCATCAGTATGTGACAATTCTTTTGAGTATAATATTAAGTCTCCTCTAGAGATTGATCACCTCTAGAGTGAATTACTTTAGCATATGACAATATGGTCCGGGGTAATATATATGATCATCAGTATGTGACAATTCTTTTGAGTATAATATGGAAAGATGGATAAATAATAAATACACATGTAGACCATGCCATAAATGATAAATGATAAAGAGATAAGTAGAGAGAGAGAGAGAGAGAGAGAGAGAGATTGAATTGCCTAAAGATAGCTAAGTATGCTGCAGTTGTAAAAATTCAGTTAAATATGAATGCCTCAATCAGTGCCTTAGTTAAAGTTTATGTGTTTCAGTTAATTAAAAAGCAACTTACAGTGGTCCATGCAAATGTTTTGCATGGACAACACTAAGTGTGAAGAACTGATGACACTTAAGTTAGTTTGTTAACTAATGATGAACATTCAGTTAACTAAGAAGATCCATGCAAAGTTAAAATAGTACATAAGTGATTTGCATGGATGGCACTAAAGGTGAAGCACTATAACTTTTAGTTAGCCCCCTAACTTAGTGGGCATGCTTTCAGTTGAAGATTGAGATCATTTCATTTCAGTTAACATTCAATTAAAGACCTTGATTGAAGGAAGGGTGCATATCTTGTGCATAGAGTGGAATCCTGGGTGCTAACTTGGCACCCTTGAAGCCAAATTCAAAATTGAAGTGCATTTGTGCACTAGTGTCAGGCAAACATTGCATGGTATGAGTCTTGACTTGTTATTAAAGTGCCGAGCACTTTGCAAGTTCATTATAGAGTTTTTTTGGATCTCTCTTCTCTATTGTTGAGGTGATATCTCTTATCGGACAATCTGCTAATGTGTTGTAAACCATTCTTTGCAAGTCTATCTATTATACTCAAAGAATTGTTGGGTTTTTCATCCTCTGTATTTGGAGGGTTTTCCCAGGGTGCATCTTGTCTCATATGGTTGAATGATTTATGTAGCTGTTTTGTTTTATGAGATTCATATATGCAGTGATTGATTGATAAAAGTTTTAAAGTTCAAGCATCTCCATATTTGCTCAAAATATTAACATGGTATCAGAGCATAGGGCGTGAAGGAGCTTAGTTTTGTGCAACAAACTAAATCCTACGTCATCTTGAGGAATTGAGCAAAAGCTTTGAGCCATGACATCTATCTCCATCCGATCGGAAGACCACCTTGAAGGTACTTCAAACTTCAACACATGGAAGGCGATGGTATTGGACATATTGGTGGAATATGACCTAGATGGGCTCATGTTCACAGTGGTGGAGGAGCCCACATCCAAGTAGTGCGCATCATCTTCAAGAAGAACCAAGCTTTCTAGTAGTATCGGAAGAAGATGATCTTCTTCAAACCAATTCATTGTCTCCCATCAGTATGGAGACGTTCTTGGCTGCGGTAAATGGTCGAGAAGAGCAGCTCAAACTTTGAAAGGATATGGCATGATTGCATTTAAGAAGAGAGGCACATCCAAAGCAAGACAGTGTGCACTAAAGAGGAGAATCTTGCCCTCACAACAAGAATATAGAAAGGGAGAAAGCCATTCGCTCCCAAGAAGTTATTTCATGCAAAGGAGTTCAATAAAGAGTTTGAAAAATCAAAGCTTCGGTGCTTCCATTGTCAAAAGAAGGGCCACTTTGCACGAGAGTGCCATGCAAGGAAGAAGAATGAAGAAAGGCTTCATGCATCCACCACTGTAGAAGGAGGTGAACCTTCTCAGAAGAAATCATTAGATGAAAGGATGATCAAAAGGAGTATTTCCTTTAGTGAAGAAGAGCATTCGCTCTAGTATGCATGGGATCCTTATTCCCCATGCAGAGACTCGCTACCTAGTGCATGCAGTCGGTTTTCCAGAGTTTAAAGTTGTAGTGAATAAAGAAGGACTTCGGGAATCTCCATAAGGAAGCAAAGATCAAGAGGGAAGCTAGAAAACAATAAAAGATAAGTACTTGTATTTTATATCATATGCTGTTATAAGAATAATATTTTAACAGTTTTGAATGTGTTTCATTACAGTCACAAATAAATCTGAATTCCCAGGATTTGGAATTGCTGAGTAGATACATTGTTGTCTGTCTTTTATTGGCATGTTGTAGATCTCATGAATTCCATATTATGAGATATAATATAGGACTGATATAGACTTATATAGGACTGATATAAGGCTACAAATTTCCTTCATAAGACATGAGATGTAGGGATGCATGATTGTTCATGAGTTATGAACATAGGGCTGCATGTTTGTTCATAATATATCATATATAGGGCTGCATGCTTGCTTCATGAGATATGCATATGGGGCTGCATATTTCCTTCATAAAATATGAATATTGGATTGATATAGGACTGGTATAAAGGCTGCAAAACATCACATGAAATATGAATGGGGTTATGTCGAAACATTGAGTTAACATGTGTACATAACTATGTGAACCATTGCTAGTATGGTGAAAGTTTTCATGTGATTACATTTCTTGATTATCTAATGTTATTAACCATGAGAATAATTTGTCTTGTAGGGAAAAACCATATGCCTTGACCTACAAGTAAAGAATGACATGAATGTGGAGTCATTTTGATGGTTGATCCTAAAAGAGAGTAGATTGGGAGGTTTTTATGATTTTAGGAAGAAGTAAGAATAGAAGCCCTAATACTATTCTGAGAGATGTGAAGACTCCCGAAGATAATTAAATTATCTTATTTAAATTCATATGTCAAGAAGAGCTTCAGACATAGATGAGCATGAGTCTTCGTGATGGAGGACCCATTTTATGATTCCCACATCCTGATGGTGACATGGAGAAGCTAGAGTTGCTAGCTCCTGAAGAACTAGTGAAACTACACGCGCTTTTCTTCCTTTAGGGTCATAGACAACCTCTCTTTGAGTCTTGAATCTTGACATTAGACAGTGTACTATTGAGAACCTTCGTTCAATATGGTTCCTGAATCATAACATCATGCCATGGTCCATTCCAATCTAGAATCTTGATGGATGAATGATGTTGTTGTTGTGGGAAATATTGCACAAGAGTGCTTTCTTTCCACTTGGTGAGCAACAAGGCCTTGTAGGCTGCAACAAAGCCTTAGTATTAGGTTCCCCTTTGTGGGGGATATGTGAGTGCTCCAAGTGATTCTGCAAGTGGTTGTTAGTAGCAATAAAATAAAGCAAAATAAATAAGAACACAACTAAATAAAATGCAAGATGGGGTAAGAGATGCAAACTCTAACAACCAATAGATGCCAAATTACTTCTTATATTGCCCAATAGTTAAGCATATACAACACCTTAGAGATGTGAGCTCCAAATAGAGACAAACAATCATCCTAAAGGAGGTCTATTTAGTCCACACTAGGTGTCAAGTGGCTTGAAGAACAAATGAGGAGAACATTTGCCCCTTTGAGTAAGGAGGCAAAAGAGCTTGGTGAATGCTTGACAAAAAGGAAATAGTGCGCTATAAGGGAGCTCAAGCACAAATCCAGTAGCATAACCTTCCTCTAAGAATTCTCTTACAATTAGCATGCCCATGGCTTTCTTTTATAGGCCAAGAGGTGGCCAAGAAATAACAAGATCCTAATGTGAACCTAATGATCCATGATGTGGCTCCAAAGTACACAAGAGAGGCCATTTAAGGCAACCGAGTGTGTGAAGAGCCAAAATTCAAATTCTTTGAGTAAGTAGAGCTTTTAGGAGCCTTCAATGCGTCGCTGGTGGGTGAGATCTCGCTGTTTGTGTTAGTTGCATGGATCTCGAAGAAAAATCCGTGCTGCCGCATAGGTGTTGAACTGGTAACACACGCTGTTGCGTATATAAACAAAGTATTACCCACACGGTTATGCATTTTGACTGTCTTGGGGCATTTTTGGGCCCGGGTTGCTCTTTGGGTCTTCTGAAGGTGTCTTCAGTTGGGTGCATGTTGTATGTCGATGACGCTTTACTGTGTTGAATTGGTGACATGTGTTGCACTTGCCACGCGTATAAATACAGTATTACCCATGCCGTTATGTATTTTGACTGTCTTGGGGCATTTTTGGACTCGGGCTATTCTTTGGGTCTTCTAAAGGTGTCTTTTGTTGGGGGCATGCTGTATGTTAATGATGCTTTACTGTGCAAATTGGGAAAATGTCGCATGTGTGCGAGATTTTCGTGATAACAGATACTGTTGTGGGAAATATTGCACAAGAGTGCTTTCTTCCCACTTGGTGAAGGGCAAGGCCTTGTAGGTTGCAACAAGGCCTCAGTATTAGGTGCCCCTTTGTGGGGGATATGTGAGTGCTCCAAGTGATTTTGCAAGTGGTTGTTAGTAGCAATAGAACAAAGCAAAAGAAATAAGAACAAAACTAAATAAAATGCAAGATGGGGTAAGAGATGCAAACTCCAACAACCAATAAATGCTAAACCACTTCTTATATTGCCCAAAGGTCAAGCATATACAAATATGTAGGCAAACAATCCTCCAAAGGGAGGTGTATTTAGTCCACACTAGATCTCAAGTGGCTTGAAGAACAAATGAGGAGAACACTTGCCCCTTTGAGGAAGGAGTCAAAAGAGCTTGGTGAATGCTTGACAAGAGGGAAATGGTGAGCTATAAGGGAGCTCAAGAACAAATTTAGCAACATAGCCTTGCCTAAGAATTCTCTTACAATTAGCATGCCATGGCTTTCTCTTATAGGCCAAGAGGTGGCCAAGAAATAACGAGATCCCAATGTGAACCCAATGTTCCAAGATGTGGCTCCAAAGTACATAAGAGAGGCCATTTAAGGCAAACAAGTGTGTGAAGAGCCAAAATTCGAATTCTTTGAGTAAGTGGAGCTTTCATGAGCCTTTAATGCGCCACTGATGGGGGAGATCCTGCCGTTTGTGTCAGTCGTGCAGATCTTGAAGAAAAATCAACGCTGTTGTGCAGGCATTGAACTAGTGACACGCGTTGCCACATGTATAAACAGAGTATTACCCGCACGGTTATGTATTTTGTCTGTCTTGGGGCGTTTTTGGACTCAGACTGCTCTTTGAGTCTTCTAAAGGTGTCTTTAGTTGGGTGCATGTTGTATGTTGATGTAATGTTCCGTTTTGATAAAAAGGGAATAACTGAGGACTAATAGCACTAGGAGCAGAAAGGTACATCAATTCAGTATTATTAAGTCATCAGTGTAGTAAGAAAGCCATCAGAGTTCATATCATAAAGCATGCAGAGCATGTATTCCTTATTTCTTCAGTGTTAAAGTCAACATGAAATTAGAATTGCATGCATGCAAAAGTGAAGCGTAAACCCTAAAAGTGACGTGCAAACCCTAAAAGTACATGCTATTCTATTTAAGAAGGGTTATTGGACCAAAGAGACAGCTATGATTACTGTTGATTGATTTTGGAGTTTTGAGCAGCAGCACAACGTCTAGCCGTGACGGTTGGGGTTGGAGACGGTGTCTTCAGCTAGCGAAGGTTTGGCAGTGAGATATCTGCCCTTGTCTCTTATTGGGATAGATAATCCGGGTTTATCCATTGCAGCCATCATATACTACAGTATTCGGAGATCCAACACATTCCGAAGGGTTATTAGCAGATCCACGTTTTGCAGCCGGAAGTAGCAGGGAAAACACAGAAGGATTTGTTGGGACCACAAAACTCAGTCTTTCCTCTGCATGTAAGCTTCCTCTTTCTCAGCAGGCCTATCCTACGGTATGCAGTGATTATCAGCCATTAGTTTGCTCACCTGGAGCAGCTATCAGCCAAACAGATCAGTTGGGGGCGTGAGCAGCAGAACTGCCAATCAATTCGCTAGTGCACTTAGAGGCATCCAAACCTTCGCATGTGCTAGGCCATCTCTCTGGCATCAGCAGACAGACAAGCTCAGAAAGTTTCAGCTCGAACGGACCTCTCCTTCTACAAAAACGTCACGTTCAGTCTGGAGGGTTTTTACGGTACTGCGGGACGGTAACACCGGAGGAAAAGAGCATTATTAGACCACCCATCCGGATCCTTATGCATGCAGCTATCTCTGGAGTCATTATTAGCCAGAATATCAGTGGTAAGTGTTAATTTCTCTTTGCAAAACCCTAACCATAATTCAGTTATATTTTAGGGCATATTTGCATGGCGAGTTGCATGCACAGTTATTTTGCAAATTTGTATGAGATTGAGTGTGCAATTCAGCACTATCATAGAACATTAGAGAATATCAGTATTTGGAATATTACAGTTGATGACGCTTTACTGTGCAAATTACAAAAATGTTGCATGTGTGCGAGATTTCGTGATAACAGATGTGATGATTGGTTGTGATCATATGATATATTTGGTTATGTTTAGGTAAGCCTTTTTTGCTTGTCACTCAATGTATTTGCATCGTATCGAGTGTATTCTTGCATGTATATACCCAAATTGGCAAATTCTTCTTGTTCTTGAAAATCTATATTTTTGTATTTTTCATTGCATTGAGTCATTGCTGGGTAAACTCACTAGTTTTTGCCGAGTACCAAGCTGTTTGACTTTTCGGCCAAAATGAGTCTTGTGCCAAACCGAGTTTGCTGACTTTGATTTTATCGTTTAAACTTTAAATAGATTTACTTCTCTCTATATATCTAGATATATAGATATTCTGGAAAATGCGAATAATATTGCTTCAAATAAACACCAGAATTACAACAGATAGAGAGTTATGTGGAGAGACATGGAGTTACATGAAGATCCTGTTCCTATGAAAGCTAGGAAGGCTAACATATGGGCCCCGCCTCTTGTACATCCTCTTGGAACACTTCAAAGGAAAGCAATAGCAAACAATGACATTGTATGGCATAGCAAACAATAATTTATTCCATAGTTTTTTCTTCTATTCAAATACCATAGGTATCAGGCCTTCAATAATGGACTTCTATAGTTGATATAATTCATAGACATATTGTGATCTAGAGTCATTGGCAATTCGCACCACCATTATACTGTATATATTTATGTAAGTAAGTACTCATGGGGGAGTTGAACTTGTGACCTTCCATTTACAACTTATCATCTCAATTACTCATTACCAATTTCTCTATCCCCCACCATTATACTGTATATATAATAATAAACATAGAAATAAAAAAGATCAATCGGAAATCCATCATTGTATAACTTCATACTACTATATGGCAGTAGAATGTATGTAGATAATTACAAAACAACGAGATCAATTTAACAATATTTAATAATATAGTACACATTGCTATATCTGTATATCGATTGATGTGTATGTATAGAGTATAGTTATTATACAGGATAGATTAAGATATATTAATTTTAGTAATATAATAATATTAGACAATATTTAGAAGATTTAATTACTTGCTAGGTTATCTATCTGTAAAGTAAATATTTATATACTGAACAGTGAATACTATATTGTGTCAATATAGGATTGGCTGAAGCATCAAAAGTTGGGGGGAGTTGATGTTCACCTGACCAGAACAGGAGAAGCTAGGACAAAGTCAACAACATGGCTTGCCCCAGGATTTAATGTCAATTCAAGCTTGTCGCTGATCACTGCCAATGATTGTAATACTTCGTTTCAGGATAATTCTGATGGAGGGCGTCTTTTTAATTGGAGTTGGAAGTGGGAGCGAATTGATTTCAAAACATCATTAGTCCAATGCCCAAAAGCTCTAAACACATTGCTAGGGAGAAGATTTAGTGCTTGCAGTACATCAGGGATTCACCCCCAGTCCTGCTCCTCCTCTTACTCCCATGGTTGTACTTGCAATTCCAAATTTCCTACTAATACTAATAATGGTGGTGACTCTGCATTTTTTGCCATTCAGTCTTCATTGCCATCTTCAATGATTATATCAAAAACTTTACCATTGGCAACTTTGGTGACACAGCAAAATAAAGCTGTGAATGTGAAGAAATCAAGAGAAAATGTTCAACCTATTGATGGTGATGAACTTGAAGAGGGCCAAATTCTGAGTGAAAGAGCCAAGGAGGAGGATTTAGCTAATAACAAGTGCAGGGAGGCATCGTATGTACCCCAGTGTAAATCCCACTGTTTTGGTTATGTTCATGACATTGTGCCAAATAATGCAATAATTTCCTCCCAGAAAACACCAATGCTGAAGATTTCAGAATCTAAAAAGAAGCCCTCAAAGGCAAAAAATTGGCCACAGAAGCAGAATAAAAAACTAAGAAAGAGTGTCAGAAGGTCTGTTGAACTTCCGAAAATGAAATGGGTGGGAAATTTGAATGGAACATTGGAAACTTTGGAATCTGTAGCTAAAAAATCAACTCAAGAACCTGTGAAACAAAACAGAGAATATCAGGAAATCCCCCCAACTAAGAAGGTAGGCATATCTGTGCTGTTCGTATTCTGTTTTTTCTTCTGCTTTTGTTTCCAGGCTTGCTGCAGAATTAAAGACTGTAGGCTTCTTGGAAGGATTTTTAGATATTAAAGTTTAAGCCAATCAGCTTGTATTGTACATTATTTTTGTTGAAATACATTAGGATTTTGTCAATATATTTAGCCGTTGATAAAGTGAGATTGGTCCTATGATTTGTGGGTGGCATTTACAATACTAAGCATATAAATGCACATTTTAGACCAATATATATATATTTTCAATTATGCAAGGGGATTGGATTACCATGGATTCCTCAAAATGAATGTTCCACTAATTAATTTTTGATTAATCATTAAACCATTTCCAAGATCTATAAGGAATTGTAGCATTATGCTTCTATAGGTGATGTAACAAGAATAAGGTTACTTGGGAGCAGGAGTGAAAGCAAGAAGCGGGAGTGAAGCGAAAAGTGAAATTTTCAAAAGCTGCCAGGGTGGGAGCGTTTTTTATATAATATATATTTTGATGCATATGTCAACAAAACCATGTGTATCCATCAAAATTCAAACCATTATACACAAATGTGCAAAGTTTCTCATGTATATAGCAAGAGTGCATACAACCAAAACAGCTCCGAGTGCAATCCATATCTGAACTAAAGTACATCAATAAATAGGCTAAAATTAGGGATTTTTCAAAAACTAGTTTTGAGGCCACCAACATCAATATGGACAATCATTATCACTAGCGTCAAGATACCTATAGGGGTTGATGTGTTTGATTAAATGGCAATTCCATACCCTCATACATGATTGAATCTAGTGGAAACATTGCAATCCTGAAATCCTAAAAATTGTTAACCTTGTTGAATTTTGAATGGGATAAAAAATTATACTTTTTGCATTTGAAGTCCGATGAGGTTGGAACCACTCTCAAACATTCTGAAACAATTAATGGTAATGGTAAAAATTTAAGTAAAATGATAGAAAATGAAAGATAAGGAGAATACCGACTTTTACTTTAAGAATTTAATATTACCATTTAATGCTATTGATGATTACGAAAGTTAGGTTTTTTTCTATTAGAGTAGGCTTTACCTCCTTTATATAGTATTAGCATGTACCTAGGGTTAGTTACCCCCCACCAATCACTTAAATTTTTGTTTTTTTTTGAAGAAAACTTGGGAACAAAGGTGGGAGCGTTTTTTTTTGCTAGGAATTGAGCTTCCTGAAAACGCTCCCGTCCATACAGGAGCGTTTGGGAAGCGCGCTTTCCCAGTGCGAGGGGGGCGCTCCCACACAACATAGAACAAGAAGCCTCTTTTTTCTTTTTAATTGCAATTAGCTTTATTTCCGCTTTAGCAATTATGTGGGAATTAGAGTTGCGTTCAATCAAATTATAGCAACTATAATCATTTTATTTGTGTGCTTCAACTATTAGTATAGAATTGTTATAGCTTACAAGAAAACACTTCATTTGATGTTCTTGTAAAGTAGGCTAATTACACATCCTGGCAACTTAGTATTTCCCTGATAGATCATATCAACTTGGCTTTTGTGATATTTACTCTTCAGGGCACAAGACCAGGTCAACAACTCATGAATAGATCATATATAGTGCATCAACAATTGACTGACATAGTGGGATTTCAACTTGGGTTGGGCGGGGAACAACTTTTCTTCACAACCACTCAAGCTACACCTAGTTTGTTAAAGTTAGTGCAGCTGCGAGACCCATTCTCAGGCAGTATGGTACCCTAGTCAGTTAACTAGGGCAGAGTAAGACCCTAGAAGGTACCCTAGGGCCCCCAGTAGTCTCCTGGGGATTTTGGTTTGGGACCAAGTAGGTTGATGCCATGGCAAAGCCCCTAGCATGTGGCTAGGGCCCTTATGTGCCTCTAGGGTATTTTGGTCTGGGACCAGGGACACGATGTCCAAGTAGATCATGCAGGTAAAGGCAGAGACATATTCTAGTCTGGGACTAGGGACATGAGGTCCAAGTAGGTTATGCGGTTAGTTAATCAACTTTTAGTCTCGGCTGAAGCTCAGATTAGTACTGGGGACCATTCTTCGAGAGAATGGAGGACCGGATCGAGGTCCAGGGGTTGAGCAACATGATTCAGTCTTGGGCTGAAACTTAGCCTAGGGTTGAGAGCCATTCTTTAAGAATGGAAGATGATGATGTGTGATGTCCTCTCCTAATCGTTATTGCTAGGTTCCTTCTCAAGGGACTGGCCACCCCTTGATTATGTCACTAGCACCTACCCCTTAGGAGCAGTATTGAGGACCAAAGGATCGTACCATCCGATTTGGATCTTCCCATTCTACAGTGATGACAAAATATATAAAACAATGTACCTTGAGAGAGAGAAAAGATTAAAGTCCTTGGCCTTGTTGGTCCCGTTGCCGCCTTTCACACACTTGGGGGGGACGTGGTAGAAATCTTCAAGCCACTCGGTGTGTCCTTGGGGGCAAGTCTCGAGTCAAGGCTGTCACCTTGTTCTTGACTTCTCCGCTAAGGTCAACTCCTAACGAAGCCAAGGGGGGTAGACCCTATTAATTGCTAAGGCTGTTTAAGGCTTTAGTGTTTATGGTGATGATTGAGTTATTTAGGAGTTTTGATGAAAGAAAAAAATCAACACAAGATATTTGCAACGAAATTTAAGTACAACAACCTAAAGATCAAGGTATCATATATCAACGCACATGGAAACAAATGATTATATAAAAGAGAACCAATGCCAAATGGAGTCCACAAATAAAGTGTTGTTGTTTTGCTGAAAGAAAAATGTTGCAAGTGCTCTTAGTCAATTTTATGTTAATATGAGAAAATGAGTGAATTAACTTAGGGGGGAAAGGGACTCCCAATATACTCGAAGGTACGGGTAGTATGTCCAAAACCCTTAATCGATACAACTACCCGCAAGGAATATGTAGGTTGGTTGGAATCTCTGAGACGGTGTTCAACGCTACACCGCAAGGGTGTAGCCTAACTGTGTCTCAAGGTCACTGACTAGTTGTTCCTGCTTCCTTTGGGTAATTTGCCACCGCAACGGCTTAATTCGAAGCGTTGGATTTTCGCCTGGGGAGGTTTATTGAAAAATGTGAGAACTAATTATTCTAGTCACTCACGCTGCTTTTGATGCACTCGGTTGATTGAACGAACCGTAGCCAGTGCAGAGCATACACAACGGAGTTTTGGTAATTTTTAAGGATTTTAACTTTGTGTTCTTTCTTAAAAAGAAAACCCTCCAGGAATCTTTTTCGGTCCAAATGGACCTCAATCGGGAAAGCGAGGAGGGTTTGATTTTAGATAAAAAAGAAAATGAAAGAAAAATCCACGAATTTTCTAATTAGTCCTACCATGCTCTCTTTCCCCTTTCGGGTCAATCGGGAAGTCGTGAGGTAAGTAGTATTGTTACTTTGAATTGAAGAAAATGGAATGCTTGTAATGACAATTCAAAGTAGAGATGTAAAGCAAAACTACACTAACAAAAGCAAAACCATGAAAAAAGTGCACTGACGCAAATCCCCCCAGGGGGATGGGGAGTGGGCTCCCTCTGAAGGAGCCTACTCCAAATTTTTTTATTATTGCACCGAGAGAAGCGAGGTGCTCTCCAGCCCAGTATGGGAGAGATGTTGTTACGTTTGTACGTGATGCTCTAATAAAATAATAATAAATTTTATACCCAACATGTCGTCTTACAAAAAATTAAAACTAATAATAAAAAATAAAATTTTAATTATCCCCGAAAAACAATGTCCCCCACACAAACAAACCAATATGGGGATACGTTGTAATGTTCATACCTAACAAAATAATAATAAATAAATTAATTAATTAGCGGCAAAAAAGTGTTGAAACCATGTGGAAGGCCTCCTAAACAACCCATGGTTTTATTGTACATGGTTTAGTAGGGCCTTGCAACTGGTTTTAAAACTATGTGCAAGGCATTCTAAACAACCCATGGTTTAATTGTACATGGTTTAGGAGGGCCTTGGAAATGGTTTTAAAACCATGTGCAAAGCCTCCTAAACAACCCATGGTTTTATTGTATATGGTTTCAGAGGGCCTCATACATGGTTTTAAAACCATGTATGAGGTAGATGTTTTGAATACTAATATACTTTAATTTATTCAATAAGTGAGAACCCTATTAACATGATCCTAGATCTCACTTGAAGTTAAATATTTTGGATAGTATTAAAATGTATGTAATCTTTAGGTTTGAAACAATTTAATGTTTTAATTTAGGATAGTATTTCAAGGTTTTAAATAAGGGTTTTTAAATTATGGGACAATGAAATATAATTATTAAAATATGGGTTTTTAATAGTTAATTATTTATAATAATAAAAAATATTTAAAGAAAAGTATATCAATAATTTTTTTTCAATTATATTTTAAATATGGTTTTTAAAATATGATTGAAAATATAGTCAATTTATGGAATAGTATAATATTATAATGTTTTAATTGCACCGAGAGAAGCGAGGTGCTCTCCAGGAGAGATGCTGTCATGTTTGTACGTGACGCTCTAATAAAATAATAATAAATTTTATACCCAACATGTCGGCTTACAGAAAATTAAAACTAATAATAAAAAATAAAATTTTTAATTATCTCCCAAAAACAATGCCCCCCACACAAACAACACAATATAGGGATATGTTGTAATGTTCATACCTAAGAAAATAATAATAAATTAATCAATGAACTATCGGCAAAAAAATGTTGAAACCATGTGTAAGGCCTCCTAAACGACCCATGGTTTTATTGTACATGGTTTAGTAGGGCCTTGCAAATGGTTTTAAAACCATGTGCAAGGCATCTTAAACAATCCATGGTTTTATTGTACATGGTTTAGGAGGGCCTTGCAAATGGTTTTAAAACCATGTGCAAAGCCTCCCAAACAACCCATGGTTTTATTGTGTATGGTTTAGGAGGGCCTTACACATGGTTTTAAAACCGTGTATGAGGTAGATGTTTTGAATGCTAATATGCTTTAATTTATTCAATAAGTGAGAACCCTATTAACATGATCCTAGATCTCACTTGAAGTTAAATATTTAGGATAGTATTAAAATGTATGTAATCTTTAGGTTTAAAACAATTTAATGTTTTCATTTAGGATAGTATTTCAAGGTTTTAAATAAGGGTTTTTAAATTATGGGATTATGAAATATAACTATTAAAATATGGTTTTTTAATAGTTAATTATTTATATTTAAAGAAATGTATATCAATAATTTTTTTTAATTATATTTTAAATATGGTTTTTAAAATATAATTGAAAATATAGTCAATTTATGGAATAGTATAATATTATAATGTTTTAATAATTATAATGTTTTAATAGATATAATGTTTTGATAATTTGAATAGTAAAAATGTTTTTAAAAAATAAGGTTTTTAAAATATAATTGAAAATATAGTTTATATATGGAATAGTATAATATTATAATGTTTTAAGAAATTTAATGTTTTAATAGTTATAAAGTTTTAATAATTTAAATAATAAAAAGTTTTTAAATCACATTTTTTCTAAATATGTTTTAATTATTATTATTTTTAATTATAACTGCAAATATAGTCAAATTGAAAAGTGTCATATTTGAAAATATATTGAATTCAGTAACAGAATTTCATTAGCATTTCATTAACTTGCATAGTGAGTTTTTTCTTTGCATAGGTTTCAGTGTATGGTGTATTAATATTAATGCATACATTAGTAGCTACACTGATTGGTTCTAATGGTGTATTAATACTTGGAGAGGTTTGCACCTAGAGAGTTTGATTCCTCTCGGTGCTTGATAAGGCCTAGGATTTGGATCTACGTTGGTGATATTTACAATGCTTGAGATGGATGCCGATGGTCCTTACAGATCTAGATCCAATGGCTTACAGGTTTTTAGAAAAAAGACAAGATCAAGAATGGTGCTCTGGGAGGTCTTTGAACAACGCAGATCCTTGGTTTTTCAGCAGCACTTCTCCTTGTCCTGGTGATAAAAATGAAAAACCAACCACTTGTAATGCACCAAATGTGCCAAATAAAGCATTAAGAACATAAAAATTTAAGTACTTAAATGATAAACAATAAGCCTAAGTACTTAATCAATCTAGATCTACTCAGAATAAAGCTTTAAGATTAGGATCTAGCAATTTACTTAAATAAATCAGCCTTTGAATAATCTTTTAGAAGAAACTAATTTACTTAAGCATTTTGCAAAGTAACAAGAACCAAAGATAAAGTTTGATTTAAATTGAAGGAGAGAGAGAGAGAGAGGGAATGCTGGAAGCCTGGGGAAATTTGGGCTGTGGAGTTTGCAAGTGGAAAGCGGAGGGACTATCCTTTTCAAAATTTGCTTGAAAGATGGAGGAGTCAACCTAGATCAACCATCCCTTCAAGCTAGATTTTTGCATCAACTTAAAAAATCTTTGCACAAGAAAGGTTACAAGCAAAGGTGCTGCCGGAAGTAGAAACTTGGAAAGCATGCAATTAAACAAAATGTACATGCGAGCTAAGAGATCTACAACCATCAAACAATAAGAGCATGAATCAAACTAGAACAATCTCTTATCCTAACGGGAGATAGCAGCCCTTGTAGGCCCACAACAAACCAAAGAAATGCACACCGAAAAGAAGCTAATACTTGGTACCTCATAAACCATGCAATACTCATCCACACACAATGATGCTAGATACAAGAGGTTTGCCTCCAAAGCTTACTTTTATTCCATAAAATACTACGATATTACAAGTACACAACTCAATAGCCTTTCGATCCTCTTTGACCATGCCAAAATGAGGAAAGGAGCCCTGCTTAAATAGCAAAAATGAGATCCAGGGGGTGCTACCAACACTCAAGAGAGGGTCCAGTTGAACTGAGCTTGAAGTGAAGAGGAAGTGAAGAGTTGATTGACACCTCTCTCACTTAACTCATCGTTAGCTTGCCAACACACTTGATCCATCCACCAACCAAAATCCACCAACCAAGATCTACTCGGTGTTAATCTCCCCATGCGTGAGCTAAAGGTTGATGTGAGGTGAAGTGATGTCACAAGCTTTCATGATTTGCTAGCTCCAAAAAGGTATAAGCCATAGTTTAAACTTAAATCCACTTCAAGTTCGAGAGGGGTCCACCCACTCCTCCTACCTCACGCGTGAGCTTCAAAGGGAGTGTGAGTGTGGTGAGGATGATGTCACAAGTTTCATTATTCGTTACCCAAACGTTAAACCAAGGTTTTTAAACCACAATAAAACAAATATCTAAGTGGGGAGGGGTCCACCCCCCTTCCCCCACTCGTTACCATTGAGAAGCTAGCGTGAGTCTCACATCACCCATCATTCACGTGAGCCTTTATTCCACACTTTTAAATCAAAGTTTTAAAATAAGCTTAAGTTTGAAAGGGCCGTAAGCCTTAGGGGACCCATGCCAAGTCATCATTTTAAATTATATTTTAATTTTTCCACTTTTTCAAACTTTGACTATAGTGCCAATTTGCCGAAATTTAGCATTAAAACAACTTTTTGATGCATCTTTGGCTGAATAATGCTCCAAGGGGTGTTCCTGCTGCCCGATTGATGTGGAAAGTGGTCCTTGGGGTAAAGTGGACACATTGAGTGTGAAAACAAGTGTCCCCACGCCAGAAACGGACTCCGTATCTGACTTTTATTACATTTTGAAGTTTCTTAACTAAACCATTAAAAAATGGCTATGTTGCCAGGAAACGTGGGTACGGGTACGGGTACGGCACTTTTTGAAACAGGGTACTTCGGTACGTCGAGGGTACTATATATATATATATATATATATAATTATTAATAATATATATATAATATATAATATATATTAAAAATAAAACTGAAACATGTCACAGTCACATGACTCACATGATACATCATGATCCAATGATCCATAGTACCATACATGCACATTGTCATTGCATATTCACTTTCAGATTTCGTCATTGATTCATTGAACAATGAAAATTCACAATTCACATTGAAAATTTGAAACATTCAAAATTCAAACTTCAAAATAGTAAAATTAAAAATCGATTTTGTAAGGGAGATATTCATTCTGTCTAACTCGTGATGAAATCATATGCAGCAGCTAAAGCCTAATTTAGTGTCTCACTGTCTGTCCTTATTACTTAAAACTTTTAAATCAGATTTAGAGGTTTATTCCTTGAAAGTTATATTCATAAAATTGTAGGCAAATATATTCCTTGGATCTACCTTCAATTCAACCATAGTCTCTTGTCGTTTTAGTAGCTTTGGGGCTGAAATAAATCTCCTGTAGAAAACTAATACTTGCTGGTTTGAATTTGTTTATCTTCAGACAATTTCCTACAGCCATACCTACAGTTAAAGACTCATTAAATTGTCTAATCTAAAGTCTAGTTGTTCGACCCTCCTAGCCTAGTTTATATCTATTTTATCTTTTAGTTAGCTGGAAATTCTCTACCATTTTAGACATCTTTAAAATTTGAATGTATACATTTGCAACAGCAATCTTATTCAAGCATTAAATCTGGATTTTGAGAGTTAAAATCTGAACACAACGAATTGTACTAAAGCCTTAATCATCCTCATTGAATAACTTCAACAAAGATGTCTTATTTGTGCACGATTTTATTATAATATATACAGAGATATATTATTATTAACTTTTTACTATAAGACTCTAAACTCAGTAGCCGGTGCAAGTGGCACAACTTTAAATTCAAAAGCCAGAGTAAATGGCACAAGTGTTATTTGCTTAGACAGTTAAACTATGCCCATTGCCATTCAAGCAGCTTCGCCATTGTACAGTGAGAACTCGAAACCCCTTACACATGGATATGATTCTTAATTAAATTCAAAAGTAATTCAATAATAAATACCTTCTTCAAAAACTGCTAGTCGCCTACGATGTCCTTTGGTGGAGAAGAATGAGTTCTCAGTTTCCACTGCTGAAGGGTGCTACTGTCCACTGCTGAACAACACTGTTGAACAATGAAGATGGAGTCTGGACTGTCCGCCGATATCCCACTGTCCGTTGTGCACAATGAATAAGTTACAGTTTGGGGGTTTTTACCAATGCCGCGAGGATTTTAGGCTTTAGCAATGCCATTACGTGGGGCCATGATTAATTAAACGATTTTCATTTTAATTTTTATCTTAGCCGTACCATAGACGTACCCAAAATCGGGGTACGCCGTACCATTTTGACCAAACGTACCCAATTTTTTTTTATGTAGTACCCGGTACGGCAACACTGTTCATGGTACATGAGGGTACGTACCATTGCCGTACCCAAGTACCCGGTACGTGTACCCGATACCGGTACGTGTACTCGACCCCTGGGTACGCGTACCCATGCAACACAGAAAAATGGCCTAATTTTGTGGAATTTTTTTTCTCGGAATCAGGCAAAACTCTAGGGGGACCTAGCACATGTCCATACGACTCAATTTCAATGCCTAGCATGTTGAAAAATACTGACACAAAGGCTCTAATAACCTCCTAAGGCCGAAACACCAAGACGACTACCCCAACTCTGGAGGTGTGAGTGAAAAACTCAGAAATTATTAGTCGTTTGTTCAACAATCAATAATAACCAAGGAAAAAAACACTCTGGGCTAGTCGGCTTGATGCTTAAGTTTGGGAAGCCGAACCTTTTATAAAAAATTAAATGCTAGAACATTTTTTACAATTTCCCCAAGGGGGTATGACTATGAACATGTGTTGCAAAAAATTTCGAACATCTCTCAGAAAAAGCTTGGCGGAGTCCGGATTTCTGAACTCTGATCATGAACAAGTGTACTTGTTCTACTTCGCGGGTTCGCTTGAAAAAACCACCAAGTACAACTTAGGTGGTAACATGTCCTATAGATAAGTGTTTGTCCACCCTTATGGTTCACCTTGATCTTGTGGGTTTATGGATTGTTTTATTGTGACCCCCTTGGTTGACTATTGGATTACTTGATCCTAACACTCTTATTGTGTGTGTACCTCTGTTTTGATGACTTTTACCTTATGGGTTTTATCCTAAGTCATATTTACTTTATGGTTTTATTAATAAAACCTTTGACCTTTTACTTTATGGTTTTATTAATAAAACCTTAGGTCCATTTTACCTTATGACCATTTGACCTTTCATTTGATTTGTATACTACCCTAAGTCATTTTATTTATAGTTTTATTTTATAAAATCTTGGACCATTTTATTTATATTTTACCTACAGTACCCTATCTTAAGGTTAACCCAAGGTTGTAAATTTCCACCCCGTGTCTCTCCTGTACATCATCCTTCAACTCTCATAGCGTGACCATGTAGCATGATTGGGTCCTTTCTCTTGCACCCGCGATTCCTTTCCCTCTGTGTGGCTATTCACTCAGCGTGATTTCCTGCATGTCTCCCAGAATGACTGCTCTCTGTCTGTTCCTAGCGTGTTTGCTGCCCCGGGTGATCTGTCCTCTGCGTGATGTCTCCTCCAGCATGACTCCCTCTGTTAGTGTGACCGGGCTCTCTCCCTGTGACTGTATATTCACTTGCATGACTGTATCAGTACCTGCGTGACAGTATCTGTGACCAGTATCTTCACCCGCGTGACTGTATCTGTGACCATGATCTTCACTCGCGTGACTGTATCTGTCCTTTGCGTGATTTGACCTCTGCGTGATCTGACCTCCGCATGAATCCTCCACGTGATCTGTCCTCCGTGGGTCTATTCTTCTGTGTGTCTTCTCAGCATGACTGTTCTCCACCATGAGTGTGGACTGTGGGTCTTCCCCAGTGTGACTGTGTGCTTGGTTTTCTAGTGTGGATTGTTGGTTTTCCCCAACGTGACCGTGAGCTTGTTTTTCTATTGTGGATTGTGGGTTTTCCCCAGTGTGACCGTGAGCTTGTTTTTCTAGTGTGGACTGTGGGTTTTCCCCAGTGTGACCGTGAGTTTGTCTTTCAAGTGTGGACTATGGGTTTCTCAACATGACTATGCGTCTTCTAAAAGCATGACTGTGCGTCTCTGCACAATGTGACTGCATCCTTACTCAGCATGACTATGTGTCCTTTGTTAGCATGACTGCACTGGGTATGATTGTGCTTGTTGACTAAGAAGTCTAGGTCAGTATGCTTATGCTTTAACCCTCCTAGGCTCTCTCTCAAGGTGCGTAAATTGTTTGCCTAGTTGATTTGTCCCTTCGGTGACAAGATCAAATTTGAAATATCTGAGTATAAGGCTGATTCAAATATTGGTTATGATTCTTTACTGCTGATATCTATTGTACATTATTTTTTATGTTGTTACTGTACATGACATTTGATGAATCTCGATGACCAACTTTAATGCAGTGACTATTGGAGCGTTAAGTTGAAAGAGATGAAAATTATGTTTGTTTTATTACAGTTTAAATTTATTAGAGCAGTACTATTCTGAATTTGATTTTATAATTATGTTCATGCATTAAAGTTCATTACTTATGTTGTTAAAAACTCCTCTAACCCTAAAACTTCAACACAATTGACCATATCTTTTGGTTAATGACTGTATTTACTTTTGTTTTTTGGTAGACAACTTGTAGCAAAAGCTACTTTCTAGTTATAAATTTGAAATAAACCTCTATACATATTTATATGTATAATATATAGTAAATTAGTAATTCATATCCATGTCTATATTTTCTTTTTTTAATGCTCTCTATTAAACTGTGCTACTGCTTTGTTTTTTTGTTGTTTGGTTTGGTTCCTTGCTTTTTCCATTGTTAGCATTGTATGCCAAAAGGGAGGTACAATATTGTTTATTGATATCAACAAATACATATACCATTGGAAGAGAGGTTCTATTCTTTTCTTGCAATCACATTTTCTTTATAAGTATAGAGAAAGCTTTTGGTAAACCCTTGATGACTTGAATGCACCTAGCAAACTCTTGTACAAACAACTGCAGACTAGAAGACATGACTATGACAAGTTTATGAGTAGAGATGACAAGGTGATAGGCTGATGTGCAGAAGATGAATTGACAGGGATGATCAAATTGTAAAGACAAGTGATAAGAGAAGTGTGATGTTGTAATATCCCAAACTGATATTCTACTGCTATTGCTACTATGTTGTTTGCTCATACACTCGAGATTGTGCAAAAATATTGAATAAAACGTGCATGCAAAGGTGCCGTGCCAAATGGCCCTAAAATATAGCTACACTGGAGAGATTATAGGGCTAAGACTTTTAGGAGAAAGGTTTACACATACCACTGATAAATAAGCTGATAGTACTCTAGAGATGAGATGCATGGAAAGTGTGCGGGAATGTAGTGCTGCTTTCCTCAGTTTGACGCCCAGCTACATGTGTGCCCTCTTCAGGAAAATATTGACGTTTTTGGAAGAGGAGGTGCTTGATGCTGCTGAAACTTTGTTGGGATGTTGTTCTTCACTTGTCGGAAAGGCTGGTGGTCACATGCGGAAGTTTTTCCTTCCCTAAGGCACGGATTGAACTAGCTGTCTGGGGCCTACGTCCCCTTCACCCACGTTTATGGTGTTAGCTACTCCAGTTGTGCAAACAGGAAGCTGATAATCACCCGATGTCGAGCAATGAGCCTGCCGAAAAATATGAAGCCGACATCTGGAGGAAAAAATGAGCTTTAGGGTCCTAGCGAATTCTTCTAGGGGTTTCCATCTATTCCCCAACTGCAAAACGTGAACCTGCAAATAAATCTTCTGTGTGTGTTGGATCACTGAATATGGAAGAATATGGTGAATGCCGATGGTAGACCTGGATGGTCAACCCTGAAAGAGATTAGGGCAGATAGATTTCATTGTCGAAACCCTTGTTAGCTGAAGACTCTGTCTTCAACCCCAACTGCTGTTGCTCTGAAACCAAAAATCTACAATAATAATCATAGATGTCTTCTTTGGTCCAATAACCCTTCTTAAATAGCATATACTTTTAGGGTTTGCATGCCCTTTTTAGGGTTTATGCGTTACGTTTGCATGCATGCAATTCTAATTTCATGTTTCTTGTGATATGATTGATTAATGTTGTTGAAACTCGATTGTATACATATGATGCTCTTTGTTTAAATATTTGAAGAAGTGAAATTGGTAAAAAGTGTTGTCCCATTGATTCACCCCCCCCTTTCAGTGTGCCATTGGGTCTAACATAATCACTACATGGGGAATGAGGGGGATGACACCTCATCCCCCTCGTCTTCACAAAACCTATTGACCTTTTTGTTGTTGTAAGAAGCTAGAATTCCTCTCCTTGAGGAGATGTGAACTTTGTGCGGCCTTCTGTCACTGCCCAAAAGTCTTCTAGCGCACCCTTTTCCCTAGACACCACACCATTCCACAAGATCTAGATCCCCAATCCATGTTCTCCCACACAACCTCTATATACAACATTCTTAGACAATCCCACACTCATATCCCCCCTCTCTTTCATGTTACGTCTTTTCCAAGAGAGACATGAGCGTTACATGTACAACGTCACGAGTCATTCTCCAGGTCAATCTTGTGCAACCAAGATTGGGTTTCATGTGTTGAAGTAGGGAAGCCTGAGGTGGACTTAGGTACTTGGAGTAGATTCTTGGGTTGGACTCAAGCATGACTAAGCCTTTCGTATAAAGGTTATTCCTCCTATATAGAGGTGAATGCCTTGATATATCAAAGTGATGATGTTGTAAAGTCTTGTTGGACAAGGCTATGGACTTGTGTGTCAAGTCAAGATTCTCATTTGGACCTCTAGTTGTAGTAGGTACCCATGGGGTGGAACTCCTGTATAGAGGTAATGCTTTACATGTTGAAGCATTTAATGTTGTGTGATGTATTGCTAATCATGATCACCGGTTGCTATTAAGTCTCCTTTAGAGACTGGCCACCTCTACAGTGAATTACTTTAGCATATGATCATTTGGTATGGAGTAATATAATATGATCACAACATCTGATAAATCTTCTTAGTATAATCCAATATGATAGATAATTAAAGTTAGCACATATTGACCTTGCAGTAAAATATAAGAGACAAAGATAAATGCATAGAGAATTTGAAATTGCTCATGTAGACTTCAGTGCACTTGAATTGATTAAAAGCTTCAGTTAAATATCAATGTTTGCCTCAGATAAAACTTCAGTTAAAAGTATCAATGTATGCATCAGTGAATTAAAGGAGAACTCAGTGATCACTTTAGTAAAATCAATCAACATTGTAAGTTTTTCCCAGTTTCAGCCATCGATTTAAATGCCAAAAATATCTCAGTTTAATGCCTAACCCAGAAATGCATTAGGTTGGAAATAACATAAATTTTAAGACTGAAATAAACACTGCTGTAACTCACTTTTTAATGACAAAATGAAATAAATGCACACCATGAAATTTTCAGACATAGTAAATTTTTGGTAACTTGCCCAAGAAAAACCCACAAGCAGAAAAACCTGTTAGGAGAGAGAGATTTTATTTTTAGGAAAATATTACAACAAAACTCATAAATTTATCAGACCAACTTATCTCAACTTGGAAGAGAAAATTTTTGCCTCAATTTCCGTGCCAAACAGGAAAAATGAAACTCAGATTTTTTTCCTATTTTTTGCCTTGATTTTCATGTCAATGTACGGACTGTACCATACGGACCTCGAAATCCGTGCCCACAGATTCTTTTCTAAAAAATTGTGCCCATAAATTTGCCTCGAAAATCGCGCCTGCTGTACTGAAAACCGTACCGTATAGACTGTACAGATCAACAATAAATGTTGCTGTCCTCTCCTCGATTTTCGTGCCCTCAGCTGCTGACCTTTCCCTCGATTTGCGTGCTGCAATTTTTTTCTCTTTCTTAGAAAAATGGAAACTTTCTCTCTTAGCTCTCTCCTTCACCTCAATCTGCAAAAGTGACCGAAATGGCTTTTCTTTGCCTTGTTGGTGAGAACCCTAGGGTTCATCTAATCCAACGGTTGAGATTAGATTAGATCGGTGGATGAGATTAAATGCTCACATTTAAATCTCATAAATATTAAATTCACTCACCCACTTAAATTTTATCAAAAAGTGACTTTCATCTCTAAAGTCATATTAAATGTTCATCTCAAGTCGTTTAATGCAAGGGTCACTTTATTTTCCCCTTTCAAGTGACTAAGGATAAAGTCACCTAGGGGAACACTTTCCTAGGTACAAAAATCAACAAACATGATTTCAGTTAAGAATATTTAACTAAAGTGTTAATCAAAAGGAATTAGTTAACTAAAGTGTCTTGCATGATGTCACTTTAGTTAAGCTAAAAGACGACACTTTAGTTAAAACTAAAGTAGGACACTTAAGTTAAAAGATGACACTTAAGTTATGACATTTGAGTTACACCTGTTAAAAGATGACACTTAAGTTATGACATTTGAGTTACACCTATTGTATGATGACACTTAAGTTAGCTTGTCAACTATAAGTGATCCTACTTCAGTTAATTGGCGAGTTCACTCTGAAGACAAATAAGCATTATTTAATGTCAAAGATGAAAGGCATGGCACATTGATTATTCATGATTGAAGAAACCGAGGTGCATAGGAATTATCCAAGGAAGGCAATTCGTCACAGTTTGCATGGGAGGCTAATTCCCCATGTAGTGATTCGTATTCCTTGCATGGCACTGGTTTGGCATGTTATTTATTGTATTGATCTCATTGGAAAATTTTCCTGATTTATCTCTCTTCTCTATTGCCCCGTATCTACACTGAGGGTGTTTTGTGATATTTCATCTTCCAAAAGTAATCTACTATTGTAAAAGACATTTTTTGCTATCTATCTTAATTATACTGAGAAGATTTGCTGGGGTTTTTTATCCCCATTGTTTTGAGGGTTTTTTATCCCCATTGTTTTGAGGGTTTTTCCCAGGGTACATCCTTTGTTATGGTTGAATGTGTTTTATGTGATTGCATGGTTCATTGTTTCAAGTATTCAGTATTTTTGCACTTAAAGTTTTAATGATCAAAGCTCAACCAAAATTGAACAATGAGGAGAGTAACCAAAGCTATGACTACGAACGAATTAGCAGATGAGGAAGCCCTCTAGGCCAAATTCCTTAAGCATGGTATTCAATCTCTCCACTTGGACATAGCTTATTTATTTAAAATTTTAAAACATGTGGTATGTTCTATTTTCTCCCCACTCCTGTACTAGACATATCATTCATTGATCCACAAATTAGGCAGTAACTCCAATCCAAACAACCATTAGACTATCATGGTTGGACATACATTCTCCAAGATTTATGCCACAACCTTGCATTAATGGATTTCAAAAGAGTTGGAGATTTGACACCTTAGGGCCATAGGATAGGTTGGTTTTCACGTGGAGTACCAGACAATTGATCACGTCTTCACAACCATTATTGAGCAATCCCACCATCGCTCTCCAAAAGTCTACAACTTCTTTGTAGACTTTCGGAAAGCGTTTGACATGGTCTTGAGAGATACATTATTCCAGAAGCTTTGTGACATCATCATATTTGAGACCCTCCTGGTGGTCATTATGAAAGTGTACAAGTCGGTTCTAGGTTACCTTTTTACCTTTATTGAGAGTACCAATGGGGTAAAGTAGGGGTGCCCTCTTTCGTTGACTCTCTTTGGAATCTATATTGACGAGTTGGAGTCTTTTCTTCATGAGCACATTTATGAGAGGGATGGCTGCCTTCTACATCAACTGTTGATTTCCCAGCTACGTTTGTGGATGACTTGATCTTGTTGGTCTCTCCCCTTGAGAGCCTAGAGAGGTAGATTGACGCTCTAGCCAACTTTTGTGATCTTCAACAATTGATGGTCAAACTAGGTAAAACCAAGGTTATGATCTTCAATGCATTGAAGAACTTTCTTTCTGACTTACATTTCTATTTACAAGGGGAAGAGATTGAGATCATGACAACTTACACCTACCTGACGTTCCAGTTCATGGGGCCTCATTTTATCATGTGTGAGGCCCTCCAACCTCGGTTGAACAAAGGCTACGACTTCCTAGCCCTCATCGAGAGAATATGTTTCCAAGGTTACTTTCAAGACATCTTATCCAAACTTTAGCTCATGAAGGTGATTATCAAACACATGGTCCTCTATGGTTCAAAGATCTAGAGGTTGAGCTTACTATAGATAGATTGGGCTTGGACCAAGAGTGTCCAAATCCCATTTCTTAGGCACATCATCTAATGCAAATGTACAATTCCCTAGCCTATTATTCAAGCAGAGTTTGAAGTCCACCCCATTTCCCTTGAGGCTGCTTTTGTCTGGTCTCTTTCCTACATAGAGTTGGGACCTACCGAGATTCTACCTTCGTAGGGAGAGGTACTGGGTCCCTACCTTGCACTTTGCTCATTAGAGGCCCTTGCCTTGGATTGCCACACTAGCTGTGCATGAGGTTGGTTTATGAGGCCTCTCAACTAGCCCGATCGATAACCATCTCTGGAGTGCGTCTTCCTCCCTTTATGTACTCTCTAGATGCGCTAGGCCATTTCTCGCCAACTAGATAGGATTCGAATCGGGCCATTCGAGAGGACCAAAGTCACACGGTTTGGGTTTGGGTTCGAGTTCAACAAGGATAAAATTTGATTTAAGTTCAACTTTAGCAATGAGGTTCAAATAAGATTAAACATTAGATTTGTCCATATACATCTTTTAAATTTTCAAAATATTAAAAATTAATAACTATATATATATAATTATATTTATATATATATATGATTTTATTTATATTAATTTATAGTTTATATATATTTTTAATTAGATATTACATTTATAACTTTATAATTTTTTTAAAAACAACTTATATTAATTCATAATATATATTACATATGATATTAATTAATATGTAACATATAATATACGTTTTAAAGATTAATGAAATTTATAATAGGAATGTTAACTTTATTATGAAATGTGAGCTACAACCCATGAGTAACCTGAGAAACTGCCTGTAATCTGCGTAGACTTTACAATGTACATTGACCTGTAATCTGCCAGTGCTGAAGCCCTTTTGACGAAGTATAGAATGTTTACGGTTTCTTTGGTTTCACGCCATATATTATGTTTAACCAAATAGCTTACACTTCCGTTAGATTTCCAAGCTCAAGCAATTGCCTTCCTCCATTGAGAATTTGACACTCAGTAATTAATGATGGCCTACAGGCCGTTTTGTTGATGCCTTGAATATCCATTGAAGTTTCTGCCACATTTGATTAGAAGTTCAACAAACCTCAAGTAGGGCTTTCAGATTCGTCTGAATTCGAATCTCGACCTTCAAATCTGTTGAACCTTGTGACTTAGGAGAGGACATCTACAAATTATAACTGGATTTAGCATTGTTTATTTGTGTTCAAAATTTTAAATCTTGATTCAATAAGAATAAAATATTATGTTTTGATATTTTCTATATTCTTATATTCCCTTGTCACTTGTAATTTGGGTGGTCTCTCTAGGTGTCCCCAAAACTCATTCCCTGGTACCCTACTGTGAATTATTGCTGGTGTTGCACTGTCAACTAAGTTGCCTTTATTGGATGTTATTATAAACAATTACTTTACATCTAAAGAATTACTTCACAAATTATTATAAACAATTACTTCACAAATTCACACGATATATTGTCCTTTCATGGAGTTCCTTGTGACAGTTCAGTATACAATCATCTCTATTATGGTATTTTATTTGTGCTTTATGTCCTTTTCCTTTGCCCCCTTTGATTTGTCATCCTAGATTTAAATTCGTTGCTTATTATGATCTGTCGAAAGATGGGGACATTATCATAGAACACAAAGTCCATTGGTGTGTTTTGCAACTTTATATTTAATTTGGCGAGGATTTATGTTCACCTTTTTCTAACATTTCCATGTTTGCAGAATGATGGCCTTTCTCTATCCTCATTTTTTGAAGGTCAAATAGGTCTTTGGACAACTGAGACAGTGGATGATGTGCTTCGTGACACAAAGGCAAGTGGCACTCTTTCCCTTTCATATTTAGTTAACAACTGTATTGCATTGTAATTTTTTTTAACTTTTAAAGAGGTCTCATTTTCATGATAAAGTTAGGCAAGCATTTTGTTGGCCGTTTGTATTTTGAAGGACTTCCAAAATATGTGAAAGGGATGTGGTGTTGGAAATGTATTTCTAGAAATGATGAAAATCACAAAGCATAGCAGTTCTCTGATAAATTGCAACTTAGATATGTGGAATCTCCGTATTTTTGTTGTGAAAATTTTGGTAATAGTTTACCATGGAGTCTAAAATTGACGTATATTAGAAGCTCTCATCTGTTGCACAACCATGGTCAAGAAGAGAGGAAGTGTGTATTGTGTAACTTTTTCTAGAGGCAAGGGCGTGCCCTTATAAAGCAAAAGGAGTGGAGTTAGGTTTTCTATCATCTATCTACAACACAGTTTTTCTTAATGTCTTTAATTAATTTATTTGATATTTTATTTGTCCCATTAATCTGATAAGGGCAATGTTCTTTATTGAAGCTCAGGTCTTCATGGAAATTCCAACTTGCCAAACTCTTCTGTAACCTTTGGTTTTGTGTCAGTCACTGCCCTAGTACACGTCAAGAAAATAGCTCATCCTGAGCGTTATCAGTAACCTGACATCTCTGTATCACTGACAAAGATGAGGTTTGTATTTTTTAAGCCCAGGGTTTTTAATAGCTGGCAATGTTGCTGATATGTACAAGAGAAAAAATAATATTCCTGGGGAAAGATCTCAAGGCAAAGTGTTCCCTTTCCAGTAAAGAAACATTGCAATGATAGGAGAACTTTTGGTGCAAACAAATTCCCTGAGGAGGAAATAATGTAGGGGATGCAAGCATTTTATTGAGTAGTTAATAGTCATACTAGCAGCCTTCCATGTCTTTATTTTCCTTTTATAATTTATGTTGTTGACCTCTCTATGGTAATTCACTTGTTATAGTCTTCGAGGATTTCTAGGGGTAGCCAACAGACCCGGGCCCCTAGGGGGATTGAATCAAGAATATGGAAATTTCCCAAGGGGAGGTTGATATAATGAAATTAGGCCTTCAACACACCTACTTGGATGTAAGATTCGACAGTTAAAACAATCCAAGTGAAACCAGACAAAATGCACAGAAAACTGGCGAGTAGACCAAATGGGGGCGTTTTCTCCTAGACTGAAACCAGTTCCTGGAGATGGGCAGAGGAGTCCAAGCTTGACGTTTTTGAGGGAGAGGGGGTTTTCGGTATGCCGAACAAAACCCAAATCGCCAAAATAGTAGATTCCTAGTGCAATTTGATCTGGTGATTTTTCCCAAAGTTAGAGAGGTTTTTTCAGTGAAAAGCAGTGATGGGCAATGCATACAGAAATTAAAAGAGCGAGAAATTACTTGTGATGTAAAATTTTCTCAGTTTTCAGCCATCGGTTTAATTGTCAAAATTTATCTCTGTTTAATGCCCAACCCAGAAATAAATAAGGCTGGAAATTGCACAAAATTTCAGACTGATAAAAACACTGCTGTAACTCAAATTTAATAACAGAAAATAAAATATTAAATGCACTCCATGAAATTTCAGACTCGGGCATTTTTGGCAAACTTGCCCAGGAAAAACCCACAAGGGGAAAACCTGTTAGGAGAGAGAGATTTTTAATTTAGGAAATTTATTACAGCAAAACTCAGAAATTTTCAGACCAACTTATCTCAACTGGATGAAAAATTTCTGCCTCGTTTTTTGTGTCAAATAGGAAAAATCAAACTCATAATTTTTTTCTGTTTTTTGCCTTGATTTCTGTCGCTGTACGGACTGTACGGACCTTGAAATCGTGCCCAGATTTTTTTTCTCGAAAATTGTGCCCAAAAATCTGTCTCGAAAATTGTGCCCCCTGTATTGAAAATCGTACTGTACAGACCAACAATAAATGCTGCTTTCCTCGATTTTTGTGCCCTCTCTTGCTACTATCCTTTCCTCAAAATGCGTGCCAAGATAAAAAACTTGCTGCTGCTAGTGTTTTCTCCTCTTTCTCAAAAAAATGGCTTTGCTCTCTCTCAGTTCTCTCCTTCACGCTCTTTCACAAAAAAGTGGATGCATTTTTCCTTTCCTTGCCTTTTTGGTGAAAACCCTAGGGTTCATCTAATCCAACAGTGGAGATTAGATGAGATGAGTGGATGGGATTAAATGCTCATTAAATCTCATTTAAAAATTAAATTCACTCACCTCACTTAAATTTTCCAAAAAGTGACTTTATTCTCTAAAGTCAAATTAAATGCTCATCTCAAGCCATTTAATGCAAGGATCACTTTATTTCCCCCTTTTAAGTGACTAAGGCTAAAGTCACATAGGTGAACACTTTCCTAGGTACAAAAATCAACACTCCCTGTTACTGAGGAAGGTGTTATGCACCACTCTCCCAACTTGTCTTTGAAGAAGACAAACTTGCCCCTCCCCAAAGATTTCGTCAGAATATCTGCAACCTGCTCATCAGTGGAAATATATTGTAAAGTCACTGCTCCTCTCTGAACATAATCTCGAATGAAATGATACATGATCTCAATATGCTTTGATCGGTCATGAAATACTGGATTCTCAGAGAGCTAGATGCAACTCTAATTGTCACAGTAGATCATTGTAGGCCTCAGCTCCTGATCAAATAAATTCACCAGCAACTTGCGAAGCCACAGCGCCTCACAACTGGCTTGACTAGCTGCTATATACTTGGCTTCTGCAGAACTCAAAGCAACAGACTTTTGCTCCCGACTGAACCACGACGTTGCTACCTGCCCAATTTGAATCTATGAAGCCAATCGACCTGATCCCATCTGACCTCCTATAGTCCAGACCATACTCCACTGTCCCTGCAAGGTAACACAACACATGTTTTGCGGCTACCCAGTGCACTCTTCTAGTCTAAACCATGAACTGACTGAGAGTGTTCACCACAAAACACAAATCAGGCCGAGAGTTGACCAGATACATCAAAGAACCAATGAGCTGACGGTATAGTGTAGGATCCACCAACTCTCCCTCAGAAGCATGAAGCTTCTTGCAGTTGGTGACCATCGGTGTAGAAATCGACCTGCTATCCTCCATCTGAAATCTCCTCAGAATATCAACTGCATACTTTCCCTGTCCAAGGAAAAGATGTCCAGGCTCCTGCCAAACCTCCAATCCCAGAAAATAGTGCATCAACCCAATGTCGGTCATCTCGTACTCTGAAGCAAGATTTTTCTTGCAAGCTGCAATGGGTCTCTCTCCTTCTGTGATAAATAAGTCATCCACACACAACAGAAGAATGAGCGGATCATCTCCAATAATAATGAAATAGAGATTCGGATTTGTCTTACTCTTCTGAAACCCCATTCGCTGCAAGCTAAGTCACATGGTTCGAATTCGAATTCGAGTTCGATAACCATTTGATTCGGTTCGAATTTGAATTTTTGGATGAGGTTCATTTGAGATTCGTCTTGAGATTCGAATATATATATATATATAATATTAAAACTATTAATAAAATCTGCTATTGAAATTAAGTTTAAACTATAAAATGAAATATGTTATGCTTAAATAGTTTAAGAAATAAACAATAAAATTGAAATCTGACTCTTAAACATAAAAATATGTTTAAAAATAAATCTGTCTAGGAGTCCAATCTTCGACAATGGTAGAGAAATCAGCAAAATTGTGGGTTGTGAGTTGATTTCGGGTTGTGACTTGACTCGTGAGCACTGAGCACTGAGTGTTGAGTAGTGAGCACCGAGCTAAAGTCTACAACCCAGCTACGAACAGATGTGAATAGTGAGGGAAACTAGAGATGAAGTTTTTGTGTTGTGTGGCTTGGAGAAGAGAGAGAAATCGAGAACTACAGTGAATTTGGGTGGACCTCAAAAAGTTTATACTAGCGTAAACCGTAAGAGTAAACCGTGAGAGTTTTAAAGTTGCTTGAGATAGGTACGTAGGGTTAAACACTAGGGTTAAAAAACCACGCGAATTTTTTTGATTTTTAATTAAATTCGGCATTTAATTCGCCTTTAAATTCGAATTCGAATTCGATTAAATTCAAGTTCGATGAAATTTGAATTTAATGAAATTCGAATAAAATTCAAATTTGATGAAATTCGTTTTTAAGATTTGGCGAATTTAATTCGAATTTTTTTCTCTTCTTGAAATTCAGCGAATTTCGAACCTCAAGGTTCAAATTCGTCGAATCTTGTGACTTAGGCTGCAAGTAAGAGTCAATCTTGGAGTACCAAGCTCTAGGAGCTTGCTCTAGCCCATAAAGGCTTTCTTCAGCTTGCCAACATGAGACTCTCTCTCATGAATCTGAAAGCCCTGAGGCTGCTCAACATAAACCTCCTCCTGTATGATTCCATTGAGAAATGCGGTCTTCACATCCATTTGATGGATCTTCCAACCCATTTCAGCCGCAATGGAAATCAATTCCTTGATCGAAGTATAACGAGCAACCGACGCGAAGGTCTCATCATAATCCACTCCCTCAACCTGTGAAAACCATCGCGCTACAAACCGAGCCTTGTACTTCTCCACACTACCATCTGCAACATGGTTTAGCTTGTAAAGCCAATGAGAAGTCACCACTGACTTCCCCTCAGGTCTCGGAACTATTTCCCAAACATCGTTCTTCATGATGGAATTGTACTCATCCATCATGGCATCTCGCCAAACATGATGTTGTGAGGCCTCCTCAAAAGTAGAAGGCTTTGAATCACGAAGACTAGCCACTAATGCCATGCCCAATCTGTCTGGCATCTGAATAGTCCTCATTGGCTCCCTGGGTGTCCCAAACTCTTGTGCTTCCTTCAAGGTGTTTTGTAGCCACTTAGGCTTCTTCTTCCCCGAAGGTTGCTCCCACACTGGTATGTTTTCATCTGATGAACTGCCAGAGGTAGAAGCCACAGTAACCTGTGAACCAGAAGCTAGTGTACCAACAACTGGTGAAGGCTGTGATCCTGATGGTCTGTACGGTGAACCTGTAATCTGAGACCCAAAACCTGTCCCCGAAGATCCTATTGGATGAACCACGGAAATTGGTGAACCTGTGCCCATACTGTGTGGTCCAGTAACTCTGGAAAGGTGTAAACCTATCTACCGCACCGATGGTACCTGTGAAACTACTTGAGGTGCAGGAACTTGCTGCTCTCCCTGCTCTGACTCTCTAGACTTCTTGAAGGCCCGCTCTTCCTCAAACTTCTCTTCCCTCCTCACAACAACTTTCCTTTGAGAAGGAAGATAAATACGGAAGGCCTTCGAAGTCTCATCATAGCCCACAAAGATGCCTTTCTCTGCGGTGGGCTCCAGCTTTGTCCTCTTCTCATAAAGGACATGAGAGTAAGTCAAACAACCAAATATATGAAAATGGCTAACCTCAGGCTTCTTGCCTGTGAAACTCTCCTCAGGTGTCATGTTCCCCACACCACGATGGGGACTCCTGTTCTGAAGATAAACAACTGTACTGCATGCCTTTGCCCAAAGGAAGAAAGGAAGTGACTGGTTGTGTAACATAGCTCTAGCTGCTCCAACAATAGATCTGTTCTTCCTTTCTGCCACTCCATTCTGCTCTGGAGTGTATGGAACTGTCAAGTGCCTCCTGATGCCCGCCTGTCTGCAATATCCATCAAACTCCTTGGAGGTATACTCACCCCCGTTATCCGATCTGAAAGCCCATATCTTCCTGCTTGTCAGGTTCTCCACAAGAGCTTTGAACTCTTGGAACCTCTACAAGGCCTCAAATTTCTTGCTCTTAAGGAAGTAGATCCAGGTATTCCTGGAATGATCATCGATGAATGTCACATAGTACTCATATCCTCTTAGAGAAATAGATGACATAGGTCCACACAAATCAGAATGTATCAAGTCAAGAATCCCTGCTGACCTGCTATCACTGCTAGGAAAAACAGTCTTGGTGTACTTTCCCAAAACACACCCCCTGCAAACATCACTCTGCTCTGTGCTGAACTCTGGAAAAACTGTAACCATATGTCTCAACAACCTCAAAGCTGGATGATGCAAGTGAGCCATCCTCCTATGCCATAACTCACAAAGCTCATTGCTGCTGCTATGTGCCAAGGCATGCTGAGGTTGAAATAAGAGCTTGTACAGTTTCCCACATCTAACTCCAATGGCAAATGAAGCAGATGGTCCCGCAGTCTTGGGAAACACACTCACATGTCCATCTAGGAAGGACACCCCAAGACCCCGATCCTCAATCATGGAAACTGAAACCAAGTTCTTCTTCAGCCCAGGTACATACACTACATCTCTCAAAACCATGGGACTCATGGACTCCCTCTGAAAGGTAATGGTCCCATGCCCAACTGCTTTGAATGCAGAATCATCTCCCAACACTACCTCCACATCAGCCTCTGCCTGTGAAAGCTCGGAGAACATCTCTCGAGCACCTGTCATGTGGCTCGAAGCTCCACTATCAATATACCATGTGTTGGAAGTAGATGCATTGTAGGAATGGTCTGTCAATAAGAAAACCTACCTCTCACTATCAACATCCGCACTGGTGAAGATAGATGCTCTCTCTCTATCAGCATGTCTAGTGCACAGAGAAAACTCTCTATGAAATCTAGCTGTAAAATCCTCAACCTCCGCTGAAGCTGCTGTCTGCTGCTGCTTCTTCTTCTTCTTCTTGTTTGGACACTGCCCAACATAGTGCCCCATCTTTTGACAAGCAAAGCACTTTACAGTGCTTAGATCCTTCTTCTGCCCATCCTGCTGCTTGGCCCCACCCTTCTTGAACTTCTTCTTCCCCTTCGCTGTCAAAGCCACATCCTCCTGATCCTCCCTACTAGTAGAAGCACTGCCCTACAAAAGACCCCTCCTAGTCTCCTCTTGAACAAAATCATCACATATCCTGTCCCATGTAGGTAAGTTCTCCCTAGCCACCAAAGCCTCCACAAACACAGCCCAAGGCTTTGAAACCCCATTCAAAGCTGTCCGCACTAGCTCTGCATTAGGAACAACATCCCCAACTGCTGCAAGCTCATCTCTCACCTGAGAGATCCTAGTAAGGTAAGATATCACAACCTCCCCTTTGGCCATTTTGATACTCTTTAGGTTCTCCCTCAAAACCGTCTTCCTATTCTCGTTTGAGCTCTGAAACAATCCGGTCAAAGCATCCCACATCTGAAATGCACGGGTCTTACTCAGGATGTGAGAAATCACATGGTCTTTAACTGCATCTAGAATTATCCATCCAGCTTTTATGTCCTTCTTGTTGAAGGCGGTAAGGGCTGCTGCATCAGTGGTAGGGGGAATAACAATAGGGACTGCTATAGTGTTATGAACCACCTCATCCTACGACTCATTCTCCTCCAATATCAACATTATCCTAGCTTTCCACGGAATAAAATTCCTAGCCCCATCAAGCCTATCCTCCATTCTAAGTTCAGTGGAAGTCATATTTTGCAAAGTTCAAGTTTCAACAAAATGCTGCTACTGTCAAAATAAATTTTCTGAGTTTTGGAAATTACTTTCTGTCTGCAAAAATTTAATTTTTTTCCCAACCAAGCTCTCATACCATGTAAATTTTTCTTAGTTTTCAATCACCGGTTTAAATGTCAAAATTTATCTCTGTTTAATGCCCAACCCAGAAATAAATAAGGCTGAAAATTGCACAAAATTTCAGATTGATAAAAACATTGCTGTAACTCAAATTTAATGACAGAAAATAAAATATTAAATGCACTCCATGAAATTTCAGACTTAGGAATTTTTGGCAAATTTGCCCAAGGAAAAACCCACAAGGAAAAAACCTGTTTTGAGAGAGATTTTTAATTCAAGAAATTTATTACAACAAAACTCAAATTTTCAAACCAACTTATCTCAACCGGATGAAAAACTTCTGCTTCGTTTTCCGTGCCAAACAGAAAAATCAAACTCAAAATTTTCTGTTTTTTGCCTCGATTTTCGTGTCATTGTACAGACTGACTATACGGAACTCGGAATCTGCGCCCAGATTTTTCTCTCGAAAATTGTGCCCATAAATTTTGCCTAAAAAATTGTGCCTATTGTATTGAAAACTGTACCGTACGGATGGTACGGACCATCAATAAATGCTGCTGCCCTCTGCTCGATTTTTGTGCCTTGTCTTGCTGCTGTCCTTTCCGCGAAATGCGTGCTAAGAGAAAAAACTTGTTGCTGCTGGTGTTTTCTCCTCTTTCTCAGAAAATGGCTCTGCTCTCTCTCTCAACTCTCTCCTTCACTCTCTCCTTCACTCTCTTTCTCAAAAAAGAGAATGCATTTTGCCTTTCCTTGCCTTTTTTGTGAAAACCCTGGGGTTCATCTAATCCAACGGTGGAGATTAGATGAGATGAGTGGATTAGATTAAATGCTCATTAAATCTCATTTAAAAATTAAATTCGCTCATCTCACTTAAATTTTCCAAAAAATGACTTTATTCTCTAAAGTCAAATTAAATGCTCATCTCAAGTCATTTCATGCAAGGGTCACTTTATTTTCCCCTTTTAGGTGACTAAGGCTAAAGTCACCTAGGGGAACACTTTCCTAGGTACAAAAATCACTAGCAGATTCCCAATGCAATTTGGTCCGGTTATTTTTCCTAAAGTTAAAGAGGTTTTTTCAGTGAAAAACAGTGATGGGCAATGTACACAAAAATTAAAAGAGGGAGAAATTACCTGTGAGACGTACCTGGATTTTGTAGATGAAATCAGAGATGATGAAGAATGCTGCCTCCTTGATCAAATGAATGTTTCCGGAGCGGATCTTGATGTTGTTGAGCTTCAGCCAATCGCCCTAGTGCCCCCTTCAATCTTCCAAGTCAGACAAAATTAAATGATAAGACAGATGAACAATATCTACAGAATAAGGAAAGAACGAGGAGTAAAAATTCATAAGAAATAAATGCTCCCCGAACCAAACACCCAAGAGTCGAAACAATGGTGGGTTTCCCCACAGAAACGCCCTCCTCCCTAGTGCGCCTCTTTCCTGCAGATGAAATGGGTAAAGGAAAAATATGCAAGAACTATCCCGAAGCATACTCAGTACAGAAGAGTGATAATGCCAATCATCAAATCATCAACTCATTACAAAATACACAGAGAGTAATCCTAGACAAATCTTTTTTATTCAAATTCCGATGCCAGAGCCCCTCCATACAATGGTGGGTCACCTGTCTTAAATAGTTTGAGAGAGACGTGAACCCTAACTTACTTTTGCATCCAACAATTGAGATTATAACATCATAAACGATAGAGATCAACAATACATAGATCAATACATGGATCAAGTGACCAAGTCAAAAGAGGGGGCGCACTTTGCTCAAGGACGCCTCTCTAAAGTGAAAGTCACATTATAGCATAAGATGTGACATGATAATACGTAGGAGTGGGTCACTAGGGGCTTAATTCACCCTATGCCGCTTTACAACTTCATAATACATGATATAACAATGAAATACATCTATAACCAACTTGAGGGGGCGTCCCTTGGGGGGCTTCCCTCACTGACTGAGGCATAATAAAATAATCCGGACATCTGTTGACTAAAAACTGTTGAAGGACTGTTTGTGATGCTGAGATACATCAACTGCCAAAATTCCAAGCCATTTCCTTGACCCAGGAGGCCAAATCGATTTTTTCAGTGAAATTCCTAGTTTATTTTTGCTGGTACAATCTTTGGAAAATGATAAAATCACCATAACTCTGTCTAGGATGAGAACTAGGGCAAACTGACTGCTCTGGATGATCTGGAGACATGGAAGAATGGTATAAGTGACTACTCATACCCCCTGGAACACTGCACTGCTCCAGGAGAACCAAACATACTGCCATCTATAATAAAATTTGATCATTTGGCCAATAATTAAGTGATAATAATCACTTATCAGGAGAACCGGAGTAAAACTTTCAAAACTGAAACCGCAGTATTGGTCCTAGGCATGTCTGGAACAAAATATAAACCATGTTGTTTTTTGGGTCATTGCCTTGGGAATCGTGCTTGACTTGGTCAAATTGGGTTGAGCAGGTCGAAGTACCCAAATTGAAAGTGAGATACTGTATCCATATGATCCTGTAAGCATCAAGGGTAAGAAATGCTCTAATGATGTATATCAAAACCAAGCGTGAGTCAAGTTATTCATAATCATGGTGACAATAATAATAATGAGAAAATATACCTGTGCTTCTGAAAAATCTTGGAACCTTTTGGAAATCTGCTTGTTCATGCCATACTTACAAAGGGTAAACAATGTGCTACTGCTAGGTGAGGATGAGAAACAAAGGCTAAGGCAAAGGGTAATGACTTTTGACTGACTTTGACTTTGTGATCTCTTCGAATGACAATCAATACACTAAACCAAAGTGACATATACATGACACATAGCAATAGGGGATGGAGGTGTCTCACAAATGGATAAAGTACTTGGGCTTGTTTCCTTCAGACTCTAGCAAGTTTTCCTTTGCACTAGTTTGCAACATAGGTCAACCTTCAAAGGCAGGTGCCCTGGAATCCTTCTGGGCTCCTGTACTGACAAAGACATAGCCTTTGGAGGCTAGTCTCACCCTGTTTCCCTGTGGGGAAAATGAGCCGAACGCTATACAAAGAGTGAGTGCTCATCCTTTGACCATTTTATCAACACATTTCATAATTCACATAAGATAGTAGCCATCCTACAAGAGCAGGTGCCCTGGAAGCTTTCTGGGCTCCAGTATATGACTAAGGCCTAGACCTGTTGCCATCGAGCAGTCCATAGCCTTGACGGGTTTGCCTCTCCTTGCTGCCCCTATGGAGGGAAGATGAGCTTTACATTATACAAAGAATGAGTGCTCAATCCCTTGGCCTCTGACTACCTTTAAAACATTTATACTTTTGCATCCTTTAGATATAGCTTTTATGCGTTTTGATGCTTTAGTGTTTAGCAACACTGTTTGGTGGAGCACTTGTTTTGAGGACTAAAGGAAAACTTCCCAGTGAACCTTGCCACACTGGCCAAGCCACATACTTCATAGCCAAAGACACGTAACAAGGTGGAGTCTATCATGTACAGGGGTCAAGATGGGGAAAAGTTTTTAAATCTCACAAGTTTTAACTAGTCTAAGTCATAGGATGAATTTCAAGATGGATAAACTAGATGAACAGGGACAAGTGACATATGAGACCAATTTAGCACTAAGGTTTACTATTTGTAGAAGCATGGCATGAGCAACAGTCTTCACAACAAGTTCTTTGATTAGTCATGGCACAAGTTTAAGCATTAGTACCGTATAAGCATTGGTCACCATAATCATCCTAACATGACAAGCATAGGTGTTTGACATACATCATAAAGCAAAACTAAACCAAAGAAGCATATACCTGATCTCACCATTTATACCTGTCTCCTACTGATAGAGCCCCTCTGTACCATGTGTACCAATTGTGATCTGCTGAAATGAACTAGGTCATCACTGGAATCATCTCAATGGACTCTTGAATCTCAGTCCTGGCAAGGAAAATATGATGAAGAAGGATTTGGAATGGCTGAAGCTGTAATGATCCATGCTAAAACACCATGTGAAAAGTAGTTCGGAATAGAACAAGAGATAAGTTTGTATGCTGCATCATGGTACCCCAGCTGCAAATGTATATGTGATAACATTTGGCTCCAACTAGGACAAGTGCTCTAATGAAGAGAGTGCTTGAGAACCTCAGAAATCTCTAGTCCGCAGCACCATCAGCAACAACTAATGCAACACTTCCTTACTTTCTGCTTTCTCTCTAGATATAACTTGTTATTTACGCACATGGAAGCAAGAAATACCAGAGCAACATGTATGGGAAAAATATATGCATAAATAAACCGACAAGAAATAAATGTTGAAAAGTAGATCCTAATCTAATCATGCAGTAAAAGACAAAACATAGACAAAACTCAGTAACTAGAAGACTCATACATCAATCAGACAGAAAGACAGACTCAACTACTGCTCAGAGAGCTTATTCGATCCTACCTACTCTAATTGATGGTGAAAAGCTGATATGCTAAGTTATGCTAGGGACGTAGTCCCTTAAATAAACTTGATTTACAGGATTTTTGAAATTGTGACCATCTTTAGTAGATAAAAAATACATATTACCTTCAAATCGTTCTATTGTTAGTGGTCCCATCCAAAGGTTTCTTGATTGCCTTGAAATATGATTAAATGCATGATTCTCAACAACCACCTTATCGCCATAGGAATACCTACGCTGGTTAATGGATGAAGACACAATTGGAATATCGCGGGTAGGTATTATGGAGGCATCAGTGTTACCTCTGGTACGGGGAAATGGCATTGCCCTACTCCTTTTAGGTATAGCATTGAAATGTGGAGGACCCTCGTCTATAGGAATGGAAATTCTTCTAACGAAGATCTCTCTTACCTCTCTTCTAGGTATGTTGGGCTCTCTCTCAACCTCCTCTGGGTGTGTCGACACTACTTATTTAACTATTTCCCTTACAGTCCAAAAGTCTCGGAATACTTCATCAATATCAGTTTCAAGGGGAGAAATGATATCGAAATGGTCGGCTTGCTTGCTAGAACCTTCTCCATGAGGCATGGGTAGTTTTTCCTTTCGGGAGGCTTCAGATAGATTTCTCTCTACTTCTTCTAAAGATGTCGGATGTAACATAGGAATGTGAGATGTATCATTTTGTTCATTTAGAGGCCTCTCAAGAGGTAACAAAAAACGTGGAAAATGAGAAGCAACTGGGTAGTGAAAATTATTTAAATTTGCTACTTGGTCTGGCGGCTTATGTTGATTAATAAATTCAGATTGATTGCCAGAAGGAGCTTGGTTTTTGTTTTCCACTACATGGGAGGAAATGCCAGCTTGGAAAGTAAGCAAATTATTTAGGGAAAATTCCTCCTCGAAAGCATCGTTAATGAGAACATCCTCCTCCCAACTTCGATTAATAAGATTTGTTATTTCTCGTCTCGGGTTATCTCACAGATCCTGCCTAATCTCTCGGATAGGGCGGTGATTTCTTCTAGTCAGAGAATTAGGTATATTATTAGCTACAGATAAGGTCTCATCATGAAATGTTGGTTCAGGGGCTTCAATAGATAAACGATTAGGGGGCTCAGAAAATTGTTCATTACTATCCATAATTTCCCCTATCAATTGTTGATGAATAAGCTCTTGTCTAAACTTGACATCATCTTCATTCTCAGAATCAGAACTACTTACTCCCATGAACACATGCGTATAATCATTGTTTTTGCTTGCCATGTTTATTTTTTCAACACCCAGGGTGCCTTTCCATAAGTATTCTTCAACCCGTCTTCGTAGGTCTCAAGATATCCATCAATGAATGACTCCCTACAAATTCTAATCAAATTCCCGTCGGAATTGGGTATGCAAGCATATGATAAATCCATCATCAAGTATCCACCTAACCCGACAACCCATTTCCTAGATAGCAACATGCCATATGTTGTCCGCCGATTGCACACCAGCACAGAAATCTTTCGAAAGCTGTCTCCTCACTTAACAAAGTGGGAGAGGTGTGACCTTGGGGGCAAGCATAGAGCCAGGTACTGTCACCTACTCCTAGCTCCTCCGTTTAGGTAAACTCCTAACGAAGCCAAGGGGGGTAGTCCCTACAAAAAAGTTTCTATGGCTCTTAAGTTGTTAAAGTGTTTTAAAAGGTTGCGGATGCGGATGGGTGTTGTTTAGGAGTTATTGTGATTAAATGTGTTTGTTTATTATGAATTTGACATGTAAGATAAAGCAATCCACGTTGCTATCAAGAGAATTAAAAGATAAACAATAATTCAAGACTTTACAAAGATGCATTCACAGATAGAAATTTAAATACGACAAAGACAAGTGATCCGGATATAACAATTATGCATAGATTAAAAGATCATTGCCTTTATGGAGTCAACGCTCTGCAATGCCTTAAGAAATAAACAAGTCTTGAAATAAAGCTAGTGACGTTGTGCAATGCTCTTGGTATATTTTAAGGATTTTAAGTGATCTTGCTTATGGTGTCAGGGAAGGATTATTCAAGAGCCGGGAGAATGTTCCAAGTTTAAATTGTTGAAGACATGACGGCCCGCCCAGTATCCCAGGCTGGTATCGCGAAGATTGACCAGCTAGCTGAGAAGCTTAGACAGCGGGGAGTTCCGGTGGCTCTACTAAGAAGAACTTTAGGAAATTCTCTACAACGTCGATGCGTTGGTTATGGGTTTGAGTTTTATTATGTTTCTCTTGCGCGAACAGAGCAAGTCCGTTCACCATTCTGAGTACGAGCCCAACTCGAAAGTCGGCAGAGCATACTAGGTGAAGGATGATCAATGAAGTTAATTAATTATGGGTAAGTGAATTGCAAATTTTAATTAAGCAGATTAATTAAAACTCTTCGACAGAGAGTGCTCTTGACCTTGTCTTATGACAAAGGTTCAAGAGACTTAATTAAACTAAATGCCTAATGCAAGGGAAAATGCAAACTAGCTATGCTCTCCGATAGAGAGTGTTCTTGACTTGGGTTATTGCAAGTTCAAGAGACTTAGTTAATTAATTAATTAAAAAAAAAGAAAGCTAAACTACCCAAGAGTCTCTTTCAGGCTTTTTAGGCCCTAATCGGGAAAGAGTAAACCAAACCTTATGTTAGTAAAATAAATAAATAAAGAGACTTTTTACTTTTTTATTTTATGCAAGATAATTTAATCAGAAATAAACTATTTAACCTTAGTAAAAGAAACAAAACTTTAACAAATTTGAGCTATTCTATCCTATTCTACCTTTAGCAAATTGTTAAATAAATATGCAAGCATGAAAAATGGACAATACAAGCTTCCCCCAAATGCGGAAAGAGGGGTGTGGGAGCCGTAATCCCACTTGCTCTTTATTAAATTTGCTTACAATGCTTGAAGTTTGGAGTCCTTTGTGATCTTGAGAATGTCTTCAAGGCAACCTGGAGAATGGGGATGAAGAAAGGGGAAAAATGAATGTTTCTTGGAGCTTATATTTTTTATTTTTTTCCAGCATTCCCGCTTAACCTGTCATGGAAAGAGAAAAACTAGCGAGCTATTTTCCTGCAAAATGATGGATTAAACAATACAATACACTTAGTACTTAAGCAAAGATAGGAACTTTATGCTACTTCAAGTACTAACTAGATCTAAGTAAAAATGCAAAAAATTTGACACTTCCTAGGTCTAGAAATGAGAGCAAGTAAGATGCAAACGATTAGCTTTATAAATCAGAATTTTACTTGCAAACATAAAGTGGAGGAATTGAAATTTTTTAATATTAGGGTGAATAAAGAAGATAAAACCACTTGGATCTTGAATCCTTGAAACCACTTTGGATCCCAAAAAGCATGCAGCTGCTAGAAACGTATGCTTGGCTCCAAGAAAAGGAGATGCAACTTAGCTCAACCTTTTACTTGGTACGGTGAAGTGATTTGCAGACAAAAACTTATACACTTGCCAAAACGGGGGTTAAATCATGTATCGTTTACTAAACAAATCACAAAAGCATGAAATATGGCTGAATAAAACAATGCTCTTTAAGATTTCTGAAAGTAAATGGAATAAATAGGTAACTTGAAAGCTACAAATACCTATTCTTACGTGCTTTTATAAGCCCTCTAAAGCATGTATTAATACCCACAAATTAACAAAAACAAAGAAATTGAAATAATATCACCTCATTAACCCGAACATATGCATCCAAGATCTACACAGCATGAACCTCCAAAGCCTTTCTTTATTAAAAAATAGGTTGCATAAGAGCAACACGCATTACGATATTTCACCAAAGGTTCTCTACATTAATCATCCACCCTGATAGAGCTGAAAGAGCCTCTATTTATACAATGAATGAAGACCAAAACCCTAAAACCAAACTAAGAGTAACATCGGAGTAATTGAATGAGCTCGGCATGATGATTTGGAGTTGAACTGAGCTGCCACTGAGTTGTAACTGAGTGCTGGAGTAATGAGAGGGGGTGAGGTGGCTCATCCTCCCTTGTAATGATCACCCAACCAAGTGGATCTACAAGATAAAGCATGCAGCTGATGGAAGTATTGAGAAATACAAAGCAAGGTTTGTGGCCAGAGGGAATTGATTATGAAGAGACATTTGCGCTAGTAGCAAGGTACACTTCCATCAAAACCATCATGGCACTCGTATCCATGATGAAGTGGAGTTTACATCAGATGGTTGTGTTATCACGAATCTTGTAGTTGCCACGTAAGGTGATCCTATTCATGACAGCAGAGGAAAGGCAACTAAAGTTGCGACCTACAATATCCGATACCTCTGAAAGAACTCAGATGTCACGCCAGTCAAGGATATCGAAACTTCGGACTCAGTGAAAATACTAAGCCTAGGGGGCGTCCCTATGACCAATATAGCCCTAAAATAAGAAAAATGAGTAGATGACCTAGGGAAACTTAGTGGAATCTCTTAGTGGGATAGTTAATTAGAGTTTAAAACAATTACTAAGAGATTTCGAGCATACAGGTGAAAAGCCCCAATTTTACCCTTAGGGTTTTAAGCAGAAAAATGAGATATACGGCAAAATGGTGAAATTAAACGAAATTGGATTCTCAAATTGACTGTTGGATGTAAGATTACGCAAATGAAAGCGAAACCAACAATACCCAGTCCGCGATTTTTGAAATACCCCTCCCAAGGAGGGCGTCTTCCCCTCAGAAGCAGACTAGTGCTTAAGATGGGAAAATGAAGTCCGATGATGATGAAAATGAAGAGTTAGGGGTTTTACGTTTATTCCAAAGTGGGTTTTAAGTTTTATAGCTCAGCACAAACTAGAATCTACAAATCTACAAAATGAGGGTTTTTAAAGAGGGTTTGATGAAAGGAAAGCGAAGCCCCAATCAGATACTGAGAAAAATGATAGATCTAACTTGGGAAGAAGGTACTTGATGTTTCAGAGAATTAATGCCGAAGTGATGAAGATTATTTCCGAATAGATCAAGTGAAGAAATTGTGAAAATCTAGCTTTGTTGAAAACACCCAAAGGAAGCCAAATGCGCCCTCTCTCTTGCCAAGTCAAGTAAATAACAATGAGAACAGAAAGAAAAATGACAAACGCTAATGAGAAGTAAATGATTAAGAGAGTAAGAAATCATAAGATAGAAAAACTCCTTGTATCCCTAAATCCGAAAAGAAGAGCAAGGTGGGTGCCTCCCATAGGTGTGCCCCTCTCCAAATCGCCTTCCGTGTCAAACAAATGGATCCAAAAATATATGCTATAGACTTACCAATGATCTCCAATGTAAGCAAGAAATAATGTTAGTCAATCACAAAGAACATTCTTCAATCATCCCCAAAAGACAAGAAATTCCAGAAAGATTTTCTCTATTATTCTTCAAGAGCCAATGGTGCCAAATTTCTCGATGGGATATAATGAGGGGGGTCTCTCCTTTATATAGCTTTTGAGAGACGCAAACCCTAACTTACTTTTTCATCCAACGGTGGAGATTATAACATCATCAACGGTGGAGGTTACTTTTACGTGGATCAATACATGGATCAAAATGACTAAGTCAAGAGCGGGGCGAATTACCTCATAAAGCCCAATTTCACAACATGATAAATCATTGTTTTTGCAAGTTTGACACTTAGGGGACATGGGGGAGGGGGGTCATTAGGGGGTCTCCCCATACATATTTCTAAAGATATAGCTTGATTTATACACTTTTATTTTGGCTATTTTGTCCAATTTTGCTTTATGGGGGACGTTCTCCCTATGAGAGCCCAAAAAATAATTCGGAACATCAAACTGGATGAAACTGGTGTAGATATGTCTGAAGAGCCATAATAAATCATCTAGAAGCATTCCCTTGCCATTTCCTTGACCACACAAGCCAAATCAATTTCCTCAGTGATTGTCCTAGTTCATTTTTTAATGGTACATCCTTTGAAAATAATAAAAATCATCATAACTTCATTCAGGCTGAGAACTAGGGTAAACTGACTACATTGGATGATTTGGAGACATAGAAGAATGGCACAAGTGACTACTCATACCCCTTGGAACACTGCAATGCTCTAGGAGAACCAAACATACTGCCATCTGTAATAAAATTTGATCATTTGGCCAATTATAAAGTAATAATAATAACTTTTCAGGAGAATTGGGGCCAAACTCTCAAAATTGAAACTGCCGTATTGGTCTTGGGCATGTTTGGAACAATTATAGACCATGTTGTTTTTTGAGTCATTGCCTTGGGAATCGTGCTTGACTTGGTCAACTTGACCAAGTCAAAGTACCAAAACTGAAGGTGAGATACTGCATCAATATGATTTTGTAAGCATCCAAGGTAAGAAATGCTCCAATGGTGTATATCAAAACCAAACTTAAATCAATGTTATTCATAATCATGGTGACGACAATAATAATAATAGAAGATATACCTGTGCTTTTGAAGAATCTTGAAACTCCCTAGAAGTCTGCTTGTTCATGACATTCTTACAAAGTGTAAACAATGTGCTATTGCTGGGTGAGGATGGAAAACAAAAACTAAGGCAAAGGGTAATGACTTTTGACCGTTTTTCACTCTGTGATCTCTCCGAATGATGACAAATACACACAACCACAATGACATATGCATGACAGACAAACAATAGGGAATGGTGGTGTCTCACAAGTGGATGTGCTGATTTGAAAAGGGTCCATTCAACTTTAACAACATGTCTATGACTCACATCCAAGCTAAGAATCAAGCTCCGTGAGAATCTTTTCTAAGACCCTTGCGTTGAGTACACAAGAAACTGTAGTGAAGAGATCCTAGGGGACACTTAGAATTAGCTGTCCCTTACTCCATCTCTCATCAAAACCCGTGGGCTCCGTGAGGAATTAGTCATTACATTCTGGATAAGATGGCCATCAGTCTTTAGATTTTGCATTTGTTTATCCACTACTTTATTTAGGCCTTTCATAATTTCATTTCATAGCCCTCTTTGAGTTGTGTCTAAAGGCATAGTTTGCAACTTTATTTATGGGCTTGCATTTCATAATATATAGCATATGACACATAATGCATGTAATGATGGTAGACATATTGCTTCAAGTTTCAGCGGACAACTCTTTGGGCAACTAGGGGGGATATCCACAATCAGGACCAAACATCGGGGGCAACCGACCAGAGAGGTCAAGGCTTCAAAACCCAACTTGCCTAAGCTCAGGAACCAACACCAACGGGTTATTCTGGCCTAGAAGGATCAAGGCGTTGACAAGTTTTGTTGCACAACTCAGAGCCGAGACACAGAAAAACATGGGATCCATCATGCTTGGAGGTCAAAGTGAGGAAAAGATCTTCAATCTCACAGGTCTCAAACAGTTTAAGTCCGGGATAAAATCAATGGATGATACTGAATGAATGGGACAAGTGATACATGGAACCAACGTAGCACTAAGGTTTACTATTTGTACGAGCATGGCATGAGCAACAATCTTCCCATTAAGTTCCTTGATTAGTCATAACACAAGTTCAAGCATTAGTACATATAAGCATAAGTCACCATAATCATCCTAACATGACAAGCATAGGTGTTTGACATACATCATAGAGAGAAATCAAACCAAAAAGGCATATACCTAATCTCACCATATATACATGTCTCCAACTGATAAGGCTCCTCTGCAACTGTGTGTACAACATCTAATCTGCTGAAATGAACAAGGTCATCATTGAAATCATCTCAATGGACACGGAGATCTTAGTCCTGGTAAGGAAATACTCTATATCTGCTGCTGAACAAAGGCCTTGAATGGCTCATGCTACAAAATGATCCATGCTATATCGCCATCAATAAGTCTGTCTCAGAGGAAAAGAGAAAATCTAAATGCTTCACCATGGTAGCCCAGCTACAATATATGTGGTAACATGATGTAAAGACAACCTTCCTGAATGGTGTAATTGATGAAGAAGTGTATATAGAACAACCACAAGGATTTGAAGTTGAATACAGATGGACTCACTATGTAAGTTGAAGAAGGATCTGTATGGACTGAAGAAAGCTCCTAGAGCTTGGTATGGAAGGATAGATAGCTTCTTGACAAGCTTGGGCTTTACCAAAAGTAAAGCCGACCCTAACCTTTACTTTAAGGTTATGGATGATGAACCTGCCATACTATTTTTTTATTTTTTTTTGTAACTAGGGGAATCGACAAGTGGAGCTGGGATGGTACTTGCGTGACACGGGGTCTAGGGATCCTGCTACCACTATACGCCTAGGTGCCCCACACCTGCCGCAAGACATGGGACGTAGGTAAATCTCGGTGGGATTTGAACTCGTGACCTCCAATTTACAACAAGTGACTTCATAACAATTGAACCGCCAATGAGCCACACCCGTGTGGGCTGATGAACCTGCCATACTATTACAATATGTGGATGACTTGTTTTTGACAGGAAATGAGAAACAAATAATAGAATGCAAGAAGAAGCTTGTTGAAGAATTCGAGATGAAAGATCTTGGATTGATGCACTATTTTCTAGGCCTGGAAGTATGGTAGAGGCCAGAAGGAATCTTTCTCAACCAGAGAAAGTATGTCGTGGAAATCTTAAAAAGATTTGATATGTTAGATTGTAAAGCCATGGCCACACCCATGGATACCAACCTGAAGTTATTGTCTGATGAATCATCAGAGTTAGTGGTTGTGACTTAGTATTAGGTCTTTGATGTATCTGATGAATACCAGGCCGAACATATGCTTTACTGTGAACACCTTGAGTCAGTGTCTAGTTAAACCTAGACGTGTTCACCTGATAGCTGCAAAGCATGTGATGAAATACCTGAAAGGTACGATAGACTTTGGACTATACTATGATGGAGATCATGACTACAGACTGTATGGTTATACAGAATGCAGATTGGGCTGGAAGTACCTTAGACAGGAAGAGTAACTTAGGTGGATGTTATTGTCTGGGATCCACCATGATCTCATGGTTTAGCAGAAAGCAATCCAGTGTTGCTGAGCACAATTGAAGTAGAGTATGTAGCAGCTTGTTCTGCTAGTTGTGAAGCCATATGGCTTTAGAAATTGATGTCAGGTCTATTTGATCTGGTGCTAGATACCACAGTGATTCTATGTGACAACCAAAGTTGTATAAAGATGATGAAGAACCCTAGTGTTCCATGATAAGTCGAAGCACATAGAAATTTGGTATTTTTATATACAGGACAGGGTACAGAAGGGAGCTATAAAGCTCCAGTATGTGAGTACCAATGAGCAAGTTGTTGATGTGCTGACCAAGCCTCTGTCTCGAGTAAAGTTTGAATACTTCCGTGACAAGCTTGGTGTAGTTTGAAAAGACTTTCCTCGTAAGGAGGAACAATGATGATTATGCTGAAGACTTTCGTCATAAGGAGGAACAATAATGATGATGTTACAGACTTTCCTCGCAAGGAGGAAAGATGATGATATGGACCCTCCTCGGAAAAGGGGAGCAGGTTGATGATATGGACACTCCTTGGAAAGGGGGAGTAGGTTGATGATATGGACCCTCCTCGAAAAGGGGGAGCAGGGTGATGATGTGGACCTTCCTCGAAAGGGGGAGTAGGATGATGATGTTGCAGTGGGATTGTATCATCCCTGGACATTAGTCCTAAAGTGATCCGTAGACCTTGGTCTTCGTATTGTGAGAGGATTGCATCGTCCTTGGACTTATGTCCTAAATTGATAGGGATTGATCATCCCGTAATTGGATCCACAGACTTTATGTCTTCTTGAGGCACGAGGATTGCATCGTCCTTGGACTTTTGTCCTAAATTGATAAGGATTGATCATCCCTTAATTGGGTCTATGGACTTTATGTCTTCACGAGGTGTGAGGATTGCATCGTCCTTGGACCTATGTCCTAAATTGATAGGGATTGATCATTCCGTAATTGGATCCGTGGACTTTATGTCTTCGTGAGGCGTGAGGATTGCATCGTCCTTGGACTTATGTCCTAAATTGATAGGGATTGATCATCCCGTAATTGGATCCGCGAACTTATGTCTTCGTGAGGCGTGAGGATTGCATTGTCCTTGGACTTATGTCCTAAAATGATAGGGATTGGCCATCCCGTAAGTGGGTCAGGATTGTATCGTACTTGGACCTCTGTCCAAAAGTGATAGGGATTGATCATCCCATAATTGGATCATGTGTGCTGCAGGTTATGTTGCTGATCGAAAGATCAAGTATTGCTGCAGACGATGATGTTTATCGAAAGATCAAGTATGGCTGCAGATGATGATGTTGATCGAGAGATTGAGTGCTGCAAAGGATCTAGCGATCGAGTGCTACAAAGGTTCGAGTGATCGAGTGCTGTAGAGGATAGAGTGATCGAGTGCTGCAGAAGATGAAGATCGAAGATGAAGACTCAGTGCTATAGAGGATGGTGTTCCAATACTGAAGATGTTGAAGATGTTCAGTAACTGTTCCAGTTGCTGATGATTGTTGAAAACTTCCAATGACGTATAGATGTGTCACCTTGTTGTTGTTGCAGATGCTCTCTCTCCTTGCTTCTATAGTTGATGTTGTTGTTGTCGGTAGAATACTCTTCTCGTTAAGGGGGAGTGTTGAAATATTGTAACTTCAAAGAATATTCTAAATGTATTTTACTGATGTAACCTATGGCAGATGTTTTATTCCTCCGTCAGGATGTTACTATTGTATTTGGTCATCATAGAGTCATGAGGTAAAACCTCCATTGCAAGTCGGGTCAATAGAACCCTCCTGAATATAATATAATATTGTTTTGTATCTTCCTAGGTGAAGTCGACCCAGTAAGTTTGTTGGGGCTGACTTGTAAGGGAAAAAGTCAAGTGTAAGAAAGAGTATAAATAGAGGAGGTGTGTTCCTCATTTGAACACACACTCACTTGTGTATAGCGCATAGGAGAGAGAGAGAGACATATCTGCAAGGAGAAAGAGCATCTGCTTTGGGTTTTATCTTTGTACTTTTGATACATCTACATAGAGGAAGTTTTGCTGGGTTTTTTTCCCCTTGAGGGTTTCCCAAGATAAATTTGTGTCTATCTTGTGATTGTGTTTCTTTCTGTGATCCTGCATATGCTATTGTTGTGAAATTGAATTGAATACTAATGATATCTAGCTAAGCGTATGGAATCTTAACACCACACGTGAGCAAGGTAGTAACAAGTTTACCTGCTTTGAAGATTAATCATGAAGGAGTATGTAAAGGGTGTGCGAAAGAAAAGAACATAAATAATCCATTTCCGAAAAGCGACACCAAGTCAGAAGGAATATTGGAACTTGTCCACTCAGCTATATGTGGTCCAATGACTTCAACATCTTTAAGTGGGTATGTATATTATGTCACATTCATTGATCATTACTCTCGTAAGACTTGGGTTTACTTTAAAATCAAAAGATGAAGTATTTGGAAAATTCAAGGAATTCAAAGCCTTGGTAGAGAATCTCTCAGAAAGAAAGATCAAGATACTTAGGTCAGATAATGGAGGAGAGTATACTTCAATTGAATTTGGAGACTTTTGCAAAGATGTTGGGATTAAGAAAGAGCTTACCACTCCCTATAATCCACAACAAAATGGTGTTGCTGAAAGAAAGAACCGAACTATTATGGAAGCAATGAAGACTATGATCCATAATCAAGATCTTCCTATGCACTTATGGGCTGAAGCAACAAGAACAACGATGTATGTCCAAAACATAATATCCCATAGTGCACTTGGGTTCAAAACACCCGAAGAGATGTTCATAGGAAAGAAACCAGAAGTAAGCCATCTCAAGATATTTGTTTGTCCAGTGTTTGTTCATATTCCAAAAGAGAAAAGAACCAAATTTGATCCTTTCGAAAAGAAAGGAATATTTGTTGGATACTATAAGGTCTCCAAGGCCTTTAGAATTTATATACCAGGTTACCATCATATTGAAATTAGCAGGGATGTAACCTTTGATGAAGATGCAACTCTCAAGAAATCCAGGAAGTGCCAGTTTGAAGAAGTATATGAAGAAGCGGTAACTCTTAGAGAGTTGCAATATCAATGGAAGAGGTTGCACTTTCTCCTGATGACAAGATTCTGGAAGACCATGATATGTTGGAGCCCCAAGAACCTCCCCGCATGGCTATCTCTCACAAGAGAAAGCCGGCTTGGGCTTGAGAAATTATTCAAGATGCAGAGAAGTATGGTGCTCTAGAAGGCTCCACGAGACAAAGCAAGAAGGCAAAGCCATTTTCCCATTATGTGGCTTTGATGTGTGATCTTGTAGATAAAGAGCCTACTTGCTTTGAAGAAGTTACTCAAAAGAAAGAATGGGTAGAAGCCGTGACGAAAGAATATCGATCCATATTGAAGAATGATGTGTGGGATGTAGTTCCCAAACCAGAAGGTAAAGATGTGGTATTTTCCAAATGGATATACAAGATAAAACATGCAGCTGCTGGAAGTATTGAAAAATACAAAGCTAGATTTGTGGCTTGTGGATTTTCTCAAAAGGAAGGAATCGATTATGAAGAGACGTTTTCTCCAATAGCAAGGTACACTTCTATTAGAACCATCATGGCACTTGCAAGTTTGCAACCAAGATGAAGTGGAAGTTACACCAGATGGATGTGAAAACAACTTTCCTAAATGGTGTTATTGAAGAAGTGTACATAGAACAACCACAAGGATTTGAAGTTGAAGATAGAAAGATGCATGTTTGCAAGCTGAAGAAGGCTTTGTATGGTTTGAAGCAAGCTCCAAGAGCTTGGTATGGAAGAATTTATAGTTTTTTGACGAGCTTGGTCTTTACCAAAAGTAAAGCTAATCCTAACCTTTACCAAAAGTAAAGCTAATCCTAACCTTTACTTCAAGGTTATGGATGATGAACTTGTCATATTATTGCTGTACGTGAATGGTTTATTCCTAACAGGTAATGAGAAGCAAATATCAGAGTGTAAGAAGAAGCTCGTAGCAGAATTTGAGATGAAAGAACTTGGCTTGATGCACTATTTTCTAGGTCTTGAAGTATGGCATAGCCCAAAAGGAATCTTCCTTAACCAAGGGAAGTATGCATTGGAAATCCTGAAAATGTTTGATATGTTGGAATGTAAAGCCATGGACACACCCATGGATACAAATTTGAAGTTGCTAGCTGATGCTTAATCAGAGTTAGTGGATGTGACACTATACAGACAAATTATTGGTTCATTGATGTATCTAACGAATACCAGGCCAGATATAGGCTTTGTTGTGAACACCTTGAGTCAGTATCTGGTAGAGCCCAGTCGTGTTCACCTTGTAGCTGCAAAGAATGCGATGAGGTACCTTAAAGGTATGGTAGACTATGGTCTCAGTTATACTGGAGATCATGACTTTAGACTGTACGACTATACAGATTCAGATTGGGAAGGAAGTGTCTCAGACAGAAAAAAACACTTCAGGTGGATGTTTCAGTATGGGGTCAACCATGATTTCATGGCAAAGCAGGAAGCAATTCAGTGTTGCTCTCAGCACCTAAGTCACCAGAATTGACGATTTCCTTGATTAAATTCGAAATTCCCCGAATTAGAAGAGAAGGCAAACTAAATCGACAAATTTGGCCATTAAATTCGGCTCTAAAAAATCACATATCAATTGTAGTTTCTTCAAATGCCTTGTGCGTTTGTGGTTTCTTCAAATGCCCTGGCCCGTCCCACGAATGGATGCTCTCATATGTGTGGTTTCTTCAAATGTGTTGTGTGTTTGCGGTTTCTTCAAATGCGTTGTGCGGTTTCTTCAAATGCCCTAGCCCGTTCCACGAATGGATGCTCCCATGTGTGCGATAAGGATCGAGACGAACATGCACATCTCATGGCTCTTCCAAAGGGTAATTGGAATAACTATGGACGAAATCCATGCACCTTAGTCTTTGTCATGCCTTCATCTTAATTTCCTTCGACATGCCTTTAACTTAGTTGGCTTGAATCTGAAAGTTTTCCCAACTCGGTTTCAAGCCTTTAGGTTTCTCTGCATGGTTTAATGCCCAACCCTTTCAATGCGTAAATTTTAACAAAATTTAACTTGACTGAAACACATGAGGAACTTTTTTTTAATTTTAAACAATTTAGAAATTTTCTTTTCAACTGGAAATTTAAAACTCGAAAAATTTCAGATAGTCAAACACATGAATTTTAACACACTTGTTTTTGACCAATGGTCTCGGATAAAACCCCCAAGGAAAAACCTGTTTTTTGAGTGTGAGAGATTTTATTTTTCTTCAGTAAAAATTATAGAAATGAAATCAGCATTACTTAATCGAATTTTCAGTCTCGAAATTTGAACCTACTGCTGAACTTTCTTCCTCGAAAATCATGCCAGACTTGGCCTCAAAATTCGTGCCAACTAACTGCTGTACGGACAACAATTAATTTTTGCCTTTACCTCGAAAAACGTGCACACAGAATATGCATCGATTTCTGTGTCAGTTTGTACTGTACAGACATAATTTAATGCAAGCCGTACGGTCTCGAAAACTATGCAAAACCTAGAATTCCATATAGTCTTGAAATCTGTGCAAAATCAGAATTTAATGCTGGGCTGTACCTTCCTCGATTTCTGTGTCGACCGTACAGGCTGTACGGAAACCCTCCTCGAAATCTATGTGGTCAACTCTCCTCGATTTCTGTGCAGTCAACCTTCTCCTCATTTTCTATGCACTAGTACGGTCCTTCTTGCCTGCGATTAATTTTCAGATTTCTCTCTCTCTCTCTGGTTAAGAACTCTCTTCAAAACCCTCACTCATTCTTATTCTCTCTCTCTCTCCAAAATTCTCTTCTAAAGATGAACACAACGAATGAACTTTTGCCTTGCCTTAGCCTTTTTGTTCTTGGTAACTTCCCTGTCAATCTAACGGTCAAGATTGGATTAGATGAAGGGTTCACATTAAATGCTCCATAAAAAAAATAATTAAATGACAGTTAGTGCACTCATGTCATTTAATAAAGTTGAGCAACCCCTTTTTCTATTTAATCACTCACTTAACTTTTTAAATGTGAACTTGGGAAAATACCAACACTTAGCTTTTTAATAAAGTCACTTTAAAATTATAAAGTGCTTCTCACTTCATTAAATGCACCAAATGACTAGGAGTCACTTTTAAGTGTCTTTGTCCACCCCAAGGCAAAACACTTCCTAAGTAACTTTTCAACAGAATCCACCATCTACGCCCGATTATATAAACATAAACTTATAAAATATTTATTAATTTGAATTCATTATAATAAATTTATATATAATAATATATGACATAAAGAAACTTTTAAATTATTTATAACAATAACTTCTATATTATATATAAAAAACACTCAACACTTCATAATAATAAATTAAGCAATGTGAATTTATTTATATTATAATTTTAATTTATGCATTTAAGTTAAAATTTATTATTTTATTGTAATCACATTATTGTATTAATAAAATTGTATCAATTGTATCATTTAAAAATAAATTTATCTAAGTTTTTAATTAAGGATATATATATATTTGAATTTAATGGCGAATTTTATCAATATTTTTTGCTAGGAAATTTTCTCTCGAACTTCATTGTTGTCAAATTCGAAAACGAACTCGAACCAGGTGACTTTGCTCAGCAATGTAGAACCATAATATATTGCAGCTTGTTTCACCAGTTGTGAAGCCATATGGCTTCGGAAGTTGTTATCAGGTATATTCGATCCGGAGATGGATGCCACCGTGATTCTATGTGATAACCAAAGTTGCATGAAGATGACAGAGAACCTTGTGTTCCATGATAAGACGAAGCACATAGAAATCTGGTATTTCTACATTCGTGACATGGTGTAGAAGGAAGCTGTAAAGCTCCAATATGTGAACACAGATGAGCAGGTTGCAGATGTGTTGACTAAGCCTCTGTCTCGTGTGAAGTTTGAGCACTTCTCGAACAAGCTTGTTGTAGTCCATAAGGACTTCCCTTGAAAGGGGGGGTAGTACTGATGATACTATGGTATACTGATCATTGCGGGTAGCTCAGTTGGGATTGATCATCCTTAGACTTGATCCCATAATCCCGAAAGGAAGGATCGTCTTAAATGTTGATCGGTAGACTTAATCCTGTAATTTCGAAAGGAAAGGAACGTCTAAGATGTTGGTTGTTGGACTTGATCCCGTAATTCCGCAAGGAAGGATCGTCCAAGTACTTGTGCACATATATGTCAACTGTGATCATTATTGGTGTCTCCGTAAAGACTTGATCCCGAAATTCCAAAAGAAAGGATCTATACTGAACCAAAAATATATCATAAATAAACATTAATAACTACTAATAATTAAATAACTAATTCTTAACGAAGAGACACCTTGATTGTGTACCCCGTGATTGTGTATCTTTCAGAGATCCTCTTTATGCTGTTGTTTTGAAAATGTATTAAATGCTCATGAAATTGGAAATTAAGCTATAATAGCATATGACCTTAACAGTACCAAGTATCCATTCTTCGATTCAAGGGAGTATGCGAGAGGCTACTTCTTCTAGTGCTGGTAGGAGAGTTAGTTGGTATGACTTGTCACTGATGGATGAGCGACATGAGACTTTTCGACATGAGGCACTAGCGTAGAGTACAAGTTCTGTAGAGGGACAACTTCTAGAGACAGAGGGAGCTTCTACAACAGATAGTGTGAGACTGGAGTGTGATTCTGGTGGAGGACAAGCCAGAAAGACTTCCCGTGGGAAGCAGATGTGGTGAGTGTTGTAGCTCAAGATGTCCTTCATGCAATGATGCCTAACATGAAGGGACATCAAATTTGACCTTGCTAGAGAGGAGTTTATAAAGGTTGGGCATTCTTACATTGTGTGAGAAGCACATGAGCAAATTACCAGCTTTGGTGGAGAAGCAATTTATATTCTTCAGGGATAAGTTGGGAGTGAGGGAGAACATCTTCCTATGTAAGAGGGAGTGTTGAATTTTTGTACCTAGGGAATGTTGAATTTTTAGCATTAGCATAAACTTAAAAAACTTGCAGATCTACTTAAACAAATCAGCAGCATAGCAAAAACACATTTATCACATCAGCACAATGGACACAAGATTTTTCACTGGGGAAACCTTCAAAGGACAAAAACCTCAAAAGCATTAATAGCTCATCTCGTAAATGAGATAGCTTAAGAAATTCTTCAAAAAGTTCCTCAAATCTAGATCTGGATTTTAACCACAGTACAGTAAAATTCTCAGCAAAAAATTAGAGCAAGAATGTCAAACCCTAGCAGCAGAAATTTCTAGATCATTCTGGAAGGGACTGTCCAAAAACAGTCTGCCAAATTACTGTAAAAAATGAAAAATTCTCAGATCTGTAAAAACCAAAAATTTTCCTGATTTGTCAATGGCTGCCCAAATTTTCCAGATCTGTCAATGGCTGCCCAAATTTTTTCAGATTTGTCAATGGCTGCCCACAAAGAAAGAAGAAGGGCTGCCCACGCAAGGATCTCAGCTTCCCGATTTGCCCGAAAATAGAAAAGGCTGCCCACAAAGAAAAATCTCAGCTGCCTGAAAAATGAAGAAGGCTGCCCAAAAAATGGAATGCTGAAGATGGTAGTGCAAAAATGCTGAAGATGGACTTTGCTGATAAAACCCTAGCTGAGGGTTTGAACATAAGATAGTCTTCTTCACCTATGAGACCAAAACTTGTGTGTATCAGATGAGAAGGCTTGATCTTCTTTTATAGCCTTTGTTCACCTGTAAGTGGACAAGATTAGGAAAGATAAAAATAATAATATTTTTATTCTTTTCCTAATTTCACTTTCACTTTTACCAAAAAAGGTACTTTTATTTTTTTCCTTTGACTTTTATAAGAAGTCCTTATTTATTTTGACTTTCACTTGCAGTCATTTTCCTGTGGTCAAAAAGTCTATTTTGTTTTTGACTTTTGACTTTAGCCTTTTTCTAAGTGCCCCTTTGGTCCTTTTTGATTTCAAAAATACATCATCATAAACCAAGAGAGTTATTAATGCTTTTATCTCACACACTGTGTGACGCCTAGATCTGGTACTAGGGTAAGTTGACCAAGGGTAGCTAATCCTTGGAGAAGCACACCAAGCCCATAGATCAAGGGTCAAAGTGCAACACACATGCCCAGACCCAGTCTAGGGCTTATAGTGTCTTCATTCTCCCAGAGAATGGCTACTCAGAACTAGGTTGAGTTTACCAGTCCCAGGATGGTCTACATCGTGGTCCTGTACCAGATGTCTACTCAACACTAGGTTGAGTCTACCCAAGGCAGATCTGGGTCTATATCATGGTCCCAGACCAGATATCTACCATTCAACAGAATGGTCACTCAACACTGGGTTGAGTCTTCACCGTGGTTCCGGACCAGGTGGTCCCATTCTCCGAAGAGAAGGCCTCTCGATGCTACTCAGAAAAATAAACATTCCTTCTTAGCGAGAGGCATTCTATGCCATACCAAGCTTGTCACGAAAGTACACGAACTTTGATGCCGTCAGAGGCTTGGGCAAGATATCCGCAATCTGTTCATCTGTACGAATGTACTGCAACTTTAGAGCACCTCTCTGCACTAGGTCTTTGATGAAATGATACCTCATTTCAATGTGTTTCGATCTGTCATGGAACACTGGATTCTTTGAAAGCTTTATGCAACTCTGATTATCGCAATGGATGATCGTTGAGTCAAACTTTCCCTCGAACAGATTAGATAACAACTTTCTAAGCCAAACTGCTTCTTTGCAGGCATCACTTGTAGCAATACACTCTGCCTCAGCTGTACTCTGAGCTATGGAACCCTGCTTCCTGCTAGACCAAGAGATCATTGCTGATCCCATACTGAAGCAATAACCAGAGGTACTTTTCATGTCAACTGCACTGCCGGCCCAATCTGAATCTGAATATCCATATAACAATACTCCACTGCTGGAAGTGTACCTGAGCCCATAAGTGATAGTCCCTCGCACATATCTGAGTACATGTTTGGCGGCTACCAAGTGTATGTGCTTCGGATCTGACATGAACTGACTCAGTGCATTCACTGTGTAGCAGATGTCTGGTCTCGTATGCACGAGATACATCAGGGAACCAATGAGCTGTCTGTATAGAGTAGAGTCCACACTTTGTGAACTAGAGGTTGAGTCTCGCAACTTTGTCAAGTTGGTAGTCATTGGTACGCTTATGGACTTGAAATCCTGCATCCCAAATCTTTGCAAGATATCTACTGCATACTTTCCTTGTGTCAGGAGGACCTCTCCTGGCTTTTGCCAGACTTCTTAACCAAGGAAGTAATGCATCAATCCGAGATCTTTCATCTCGAATTCAGAGGTAAGCTCCCTCTTACACTGGTCTATCAACTGTTCATCACTTGTAAGAAACAAGTCATCTACATATAGAACAAGTATCAAGACATGATTATGAACAACTTTAAAGTACAAGTTAGAATCAAGTGTATTTTTGGAAAACCCCAAGTTACGGAGAAATCCATCCATCCTGGCATACTAGACTCTCGAAGCCTGTTTCAGTCCATACAAGGCTTTCTTCAGTTTACATACATGGGTCTTCTTCCCATGCGTAACAAAGCCATCAAGTTGTTCAATATAAACCTCTTCCTCAATCTTACTAGAAAGGCTGTCTTTACATCCATTTGATGTAATGTCCATCCAAATACTGCAGCAAGTGAAATGATGGTTCTAATGGTAGTGTACCTGGAAATAGGTGCAAATGTCTCGTCATAGTCAATGCATTCTTTTTGAGTGAAGCCACGAGCAACGAATTTGGCTTTATACTTCTCCACACCGCCATCTGCAGCATGCTTGATCTTATAAAGCCATCTAGAAGTCACTACTGACTTTCTTGTAGGTTTGGGAACGACTTCCCAAACATCATTCTTCATGGTTGACTTATACTCTTCAATCATGGCATCACCCCATACTTGTTTACTTGCTGCTTCTTCGTATGATGAAGGTTCTGAACTGATAAGCTGACTCAGAAGACCGGAGCACTTTTGTGGTCTTATGCTTTCTTTGAAAGTCCCTGGAGGAGCTTTATGCTTCTTAGCTTCTTGTATCGTTTCTCAGTACCAAGCAGGTTTCCTTTTGGAAGGAGGAACTTCAAGGAGTTCTTCTAGTGGACTTTCAATGTTCTTAGGAACATCTGGAGTTTGATCATCAAACTCTTCCTCCCTTTGAATTTTTGAATATGGAAACTCAAGTGGAGCAACTGCATAATTAGAGGAATTTTGAGGTCTAAAATGGGCCTCCTAAGGAAAATAATAAAATAATATTTATTAATTTTGGAGGAAAAAAGAAAAAACTACTTTTGTGTTCGTATTTTTGACATATCCCCCTGTGTTTTTACTCAAATTTCGATCGGGAGAGCTCGTTGGATGCAGAATTTGATTCTGCATCCAACGAGTACCCACACTGCATACTTTTGACATCATCATCACGTTTTTCCAGGTATTTCTTGTTTTTGGGGCAGCGAGGTCCGTCAAAAGTATGCAGTGTGGGTACTCGTTGGATGCGGAATCAAATTCCGCATCGAACGAGCTCTCCTGATTGAAATCTGAGTAAAAACACAGGGAGATATGTCGAAAATACGAACAAAAAAAGTAGTTTTTTTATGACAAATATGTCAATTCAACTATTATGGTTGACTCATTTTATTGGTTTTTGAATTCCAACTCACAAGAACTTATTGTTGGCGCGTTTTCTTATAAGGCCCATTTTAGACCCCAAATTTCCTCTAATGCTTCTCGTGAAAGCTCCAGTGTTTTACAAAACACCGCTTCCTCATGGATGATCACATCTCTGCTGACCTCAATGTACCTATGTCCAGGTATATATACTCGATAAGTCTTCGAGCAATCACTATACCCAACAAATAAGCCTTTCTTACCGGAAGGCTCTAGCTTGGCCCTCTTTTATTTTGGTACATGAACATACACAAGAGTGCCAAATATCCTCATGTGATCAACTGCAGGTTTCTTCTTAGTGAAGACTTCTTCTGGAGTCTTCTCACCCAAGATAGCATGAGGGCTTCTGTTCTGGATGTACACAACAGTTCTTGTAGCTTCAGCCCACAAAGACAAAGGAAGATCTAGATCAATGATCGTGCCTTTAACACCCTCACAGATTGTTCTATTCTTCCTTTATGCAACCCCGTTTTGCTGAGGGTTGTAAGGTATTGTTAGCTCTTTCTTGATTCCTGTTTCTCGACAAAAATCATCAAACTCATTAGATTCATACTCACCTTCGTTATCTGATCTCAAGATATGGATGTGCCTGTTGGTTTGATTTTCAATCAGAGTCTTGAACTCTTTGAACTTGTCAAAGGTTTCACTCTTGGCCTTGAGGAAGTAAATCCAAGACTTCTGAGAGTAGTCATCAGTAAACAAGACATAATATAAACACCCACTTAAGGAGGGTGAAGACATTGGCCCACAAATGTCAGAATGAATTAAATCCAAAAAGCCTTTAGATCTACTCTTGCTTCTGGGAAAGGATTTCTTAGTGTTCTTACCTGGAGCACATCCTTTGCAAATTCCTTCATGTTTTGGAGAAATTTTTGGCATACCTATAACCATCTTCTGCAATCCTGGGAGAGTTGTGTAGTGAAGGTGTCCAAACCTTCTGTTATCACTCCAAGAAACTACTTAGTGGTTATGGCTAAGTATGCTTGGTAACTTAAGAAATAAATGTTTTCCAACAGGTGGATCAATGGGATACCAAGAAAGCACAATGAAAGGATTAACTTATCAGAACATCTTAATGAACCAGTGCTTTTAGAGACTGCCAATCACATACAATATAACAGAAAGGTATGAAGAATATCATTTAGATAACCAAGTACATGTAATGCAGGGTTTAAATAACCAAGTACATTTGGATGCAGGGTCATACTAAACAATAAAGAAATCCTTCATTCAAGTTCATGAGCATAAAGCTGAGCTAAACTTAAACAGAGTACAGAATAAAAAGATAGATGAATGGTTTGATGACAGTAGCAAAAGAAGATTGTGATTGTATTAGGATAAGCAATCAGTACATAGGCCAAATTCTCTCCAAGATTGAACCCCTTTCTCAGTCTGAGTTCTTAGGCTTTATAGCCTTTACAAACAGTCTTCAGATCCTCAAAACATGGATCTGCTATACTAAAAATAGTAACTAGAACAGCAAATACAAAAGGATAGGGAAAGATCCCTCAAAACAAGGAAATGATAATGTGTTGGTCCCCTTTCTCGTGTTGATAGTTGGTGAAGTGGAGTCAGCCTCCCAAGGCTTGGTGGGCTTCGATTTGGTACATAACAGAATCGAATGTCTAGAAATCTTGAGATGATTCTTTGACTGTTTATATTTAGCTTGATAAGGTATTTTTTGATTGATGAATTCCCTGCCACCTGTACATTTGATCTTCTTGCTGGAAACTTAATTGGAAAGGTGGATCGAATCCTTAACCAACTGCACAAAATCTGGAGTATTTCCTGCCTTCTGTCCTCCTTGTTCTGTAGGGTTTGGAGTCTTTCAAATGAGACATCTAAAATGCTTCTAATAAGAGGTCTAGCATTCTGATCTTGATGTTCCATCAATGATAATCTCAGGTAATGTGGACCTTGCAAACTTACTGCAGGATTGTGAACCATATCCAATTGAGGAGTGAATGACTCAGATGGTCAAGAAGAGTGATTGTTTTGTGCATACCTCAAAGAAGATGTCGATTCCTGTGCAGGACCAGAATTTAGCCCAGCAACTTGCATGTGAACACTCCACTTTTAACATCATAGACTTTGCAAATATGGATGTTGGTCAGCCTTTTCAATCCTGGAAGTGCAAAGAAGGGCCAGGAAGAAAGTCCAGAGCCAGGATGGCCTATACTTGCAGCCTCAGACCTGTGCAAAAATTATAACATTCTGCCCTGTTTCTTCTTAGTCAAGATTTCCTTTGGGCAAAGTGAACTTGATAAAGGCTCTTCGTGCTCTCTTAAGGTAGAACATGCTGGATCTTCAAATGAAATTGAAGTAATTGAATCGAGGACTTTCAAAGGCTGATTTGACCAAACAAAATCTGAAACAAAAATACATAATGGCAGCTGGTACTTTCATAGATATATCACCAAGTGGAAGACCAACAACAGCTCGCAAATGCTGCTCAAATTGTGAAACATAGCATGCTTCAATTGTATGATGATCGCTGTTGTGGGGTCTAGGAGCCACTTCATTCAGTAAAATATAGATGGCAATCATTCTACATCAGAGACTTATACAATTATTACAGCACAATAAAATATGCAGAGCTTTCTATTGCTGCTGCAAACCTGTGACAAATTTTGTACACACTAGCTTATCCCTTGAATGGCCAGGAAAAATAGTAGAACAATTCAAACTGAGGTTTCCATCTTTGACTCAAATAGAAAGGCAAACACAAACTTCTCGACCTTATGGCTTCCAGGCAGGTAACAGGGAGCTAATTCTAGCCATGAGTTTTCCAGAATGTTACATAGCACTTGACTGTAAATGGATTGTGACCTTTGGTTGTGTAAGGTAAATCTTTGAAACTGCGTTTCACCTCCAGACCTGTCATTGAGTCTTCAGATTTGAAATTATAAGATGCCACTGGCGTTAGGAGGGACTTATGATAATCCCAGAAAAGCCAGATTCAAGCGCAGAGGATATCCTGTTCCAGCGATCGTATTCATTTGCACCAACGGAAGCGTTTCTGTAGTGACTTGTGAGAAATAGACTCCGATTCTCTCTGAGCAACATTTGCATCCGTGGAGAACGCATTAGGGATAGCTCCACCAACAGCTTCATCCACGATGGGAGGACTGGCGTTCTCATCAGCAGGGCTCGTTTTATCTGTGTTGGCTCTGCCTGAATTTGGTGAAGATATTAGATCCCTGCCAAATGTGATCCAGACTGCAAATGTCAAGTTTGATAACCGCCCATTGATTGACTGCAGCTCGCTGTCGAAAATCCTTTAGAGCACGGTCATATACAACAACTGTTCTCAACGCAACATCACTCCAACTGTATAAATCCTTTATCCGAGCATGGATTGCATGTGTCAATCTTTGGAAGAAGCTTTATGTGTCGATTTAATCTTAACCCGTAGCTTGATTCATGGCTGAATTTGAGGTTTGACCTGGGAATTGATTTGGTGCATTGTGGACTTGAATTTGTTGGTTCGTTAATTGACATGTAGTTGAACATTTGGCGTTCACCCACCAATTGATATGATGAAACAAGCTCGCTTGATGAGTGATGAAGCACGATTTTATTTTTTCACACATGGAAATGTTTTCGGCAGCTAAGGTCATTCTGACAGACCACTTTAGCTACCAAAACTGACCTTTTTCGGCAGTTAAGCAAACTTCCACAGACTTAGTTAACTGCCGAAAGCTGAAATTTCGAAATTTGAAGGCCAAGACTCACAAAAATGAATTTTTTGACTCATTCTATCTCCCAAAATGACGGTGCGTTTTTGGGAGATAACACCTTCTATGCCAAAGTTCACAGGGATCAACTGAGTGATGTACCAAAGCATGAGTGGAAACTTTTGAAGCCTTGTAGAGGTCTCCCTCTCGAACCCCAATCTGTACTGCTGAGTCTAGATCTGTGTCTTTTGCCATAAAAAGACCTTCTTGTCCATAAAGAGGACTCTGTGGCCTTTGTCTTGTAAACCAGCAACAGATAAAAGATTCTTTTTTAAACCAGGAACATAAAGAATATCATCAACATGAAGAATCGTACCTGAGTCAAGTTGAAGTGAAGTTGAGCCAACTCCTTCAATCTTGTAAGTGGAATCATCTCCAAGTTCTACCTGAGTGGTGAACTTCTTCTTTCTGTAACTGGTGAGGGTACCACGGTTACCTGTCATGTGCCTAGAGGCACCACTGTCAACTAACCAAGAAGTAGAGCAAGCTGAGAAAGAACCAGTTAGAGTAGAAATCAAATAGTACTCTCTTCTAGGCTCATCAGTTTTATTAACCTTGACTTTCTTCTTCTTTGGTTCTTCATCTTCTTCTTCCTCTGCTTCTGCAGCAAATGCCTAAAACCTTCTCTTGGGTTTCTTCTTGTTCTTCCTGCAATCTCTAGCATAATGCCCAAAACTTGTGACAAGTATAACATTCAATTTTAGACATGTCAGAAAACTTACCCAGGGGTTTCTTCCCTTTCTTTTGCTGATGGAAAGGCTTCTTGAACTTCTTGGTCTTTGCTGCAAGTGTAAGGTTATCCTACTTGATTACTTTGTTATTGTTCCTTGCTTCTTCTTGTATGCAATCATGCCAAAGCCTTTCGAAGGTTGGCTGATTTTCTCGTCCAGAGACGGATGCCATGAAGGTTTCCCAAGAGCTTGGGAGACCATCAACCACTGTTTGTATAAGATCATCATCATCAATAGTAACACCAATAGCAAGGAGTTGATCTCTTACCTGTTTGATCTAGGTGAAGAAGGAACCAACACTTCATCTTTGTTCAGCTTCAAAGTTTGTAGCCTCTTCTTTAAGACTCTCTTTTGACTGGGAGCCTTCTTTTCATAGAGGTTTACCAATGTATCATAGCATTCTTTAGCAGTCTTCAAGGATGTGATGTTAGGCATCAATTCTTCTTTGATAGAATCATAAATAACTTTTCTAGCCTTACCTTGCTTCCTCTTGTAGGCAAGCCTACCAACATTTGTAGTTGGCTCTTCTGTGACATTAAGAACAATGTCATCCAAGTCATTCTCATCAAGAATGGCTGTCAACTTGGCCTTCCAGGAATTGAAGTTTGTTGAACCAGAGAGCGTCTCTTCCGGTTTGAAACCAACGGTAGCCATCTTTGTCACTTATCCAAATGTTAGATCTGCAAATCTTATTCCAAGATCTAGTGAGAAACAACAGCAGTATCCCTTTACTGTGTTTTCACATGCTAAGCTCTGATACCATGTTGAATTTTTAGCATTAGCATACACTTAAAAAATTTGCAGATCTACTTAAACAAATCAGCAGTATAGCAAAAACACATTTATCACATCAGCACAATGGACACAAGATTTTTCACTGGGGAAACCTTTGAAGGACAAAAACCCCAAAAGCATTAATAGCTCATCTCGTAAATGAGATAGCTTAAGAAATTTTTCAAAAAGTTCCTCAAATCCAAATCTGGATTTTAACCACAGTACAGTAAAATTCTCAGCAAAAAATTAGAGCAAGAATGTCAAGCCCTAGCAGCAGAAATTTCCAGATCTGTCTGGAAGGGACTGTCCAAAAATAGTTTGCCAAATTACTGTAAAAAATGAAAAATTCTCAGATCTGTAAAAACCAAAAATTTTCCAGATCTGTCAATGGTTGCCCAAATTTTCCGGATCTGTCAATGGCTGCCCAAATTTTTTCAGATCTGTTAATGGCTGCCGACAAAGAAAGAAGAAGGGCTGCCCATGCAAGGATCTCATCTGCCCGATCTGCCCGAAAATAGAAAAGGCTGCCCACAAAGAAAAATCTCAGCTGCCCGAAAAATGAAGAAGGCTACCCAAAAAATGGAATGCTGAAGATGGCTGTGCGAAAATGCTGAAGATGGACTTTGTTGATAAAACCCTAGCTGAGGGTTTCAACATAAGATAGTCTTCTTCACCTGTGAGAGCAAAACTTGTGTGTATCAAATGAGAAGGCTTGATCTTCTTTTATAGCCTTTGTTCACTTGTAAGTGGACAAGATTAGGAAAGATAAAAATAATAATATTTTTATTCTTTTCCTGATTTCACTTTCACTTTTACCAAAAAAGGTACTTTTATTTTTTTCCTTTGACTTTTATAAGAAGTCCTTATTTATTTTGACTTTCACTTGTGGTCATTTTCTTGCGGTCAAAAAGTCTATTTTATTTTTGACTTTTGAATTTAGCCTTTTTCTAAGTGCCCCTGTGGTCCTTTTTTATTTCAAAAGTACATCATCATAAACCAAGAGAGTTATTAATGCTTTTATCTCACACACTGTTTGACACCTAGATCTGGTACTAGGGTAACTTGACCAAGGGTAGCTAATCCTTGGAGAAGCACACCAAGCCCATAGATCAAGGGTCAAAGTGCAACACACATGCCCAGACCTAGTTTAGGGCTTATAGAGTCTTCATTCTCCCAGAGAATGGCTACTCAGAACTAGGCTGAGTCTACCAGTCCTAGACTGGTCTACATCGTGGTTTCGGACTAGATGTCTACTCAACACTAGGTTGAGTCTACCCAGGGCAGATCTGGGTCTATATCATGGTCCCAGACTAGATATCTTCTATTCAACAGAATGGTCACTCAACACTGGGTCGAGTCTTCACCGTGGTCCCATTCTCCGAAGAGAAGGGCTCTCGATGCTGCTCAGAAAAATCAACATGGAAGTGTTTCCCTAGTGACTTTGTGCCTTAGTCACTAAAAGGGGACAAGTTACATGACCCTTGTATTAATTACTTGAGATAAGTAATTAATGCACTTTAGAGAATAAAGTGACCTTCAATAAATTCAAATGTAGTTGAGAGAAAATATTTAATGGAGAGAAAAGTGATTTTTCTCATCCATTGATGAGAAAACACTAGATTAAATGTGGGCCCTTGATCTACTGTCCTTTTAGTGACCTCAGGAAGGTGAAATGAAAAGACAAGGGAAACAATAAAAAAGGCACCCATTCCTCATTTTCACTCACCAAGAGAGTTGGAGAGCAAGTCGAGTCCTTGAAAAGAGGAGCAGCAGTGAAAAGCTTTACAGCAGCACGAAAGTCAAGGTGAAAGTACATACTACAGCAGCATGAATTCCAAGGCTGCTGGCACGATTTTTGAGGAGCTGGATTTTGACAGTCCATACAATCAGCACATTTCGTACTGTCTGCACCATCTGTACAATTCCGTACAGAACGTACAGTTAGTATGATTTTTCTGTGGCTGGCACGAATTTCGAGGCAGAGTGGGCACAAAATTCAAGGCTGTTTTTGCTGAGGCAGAAAGCACACATACCGAGATTTTCAGACCATACAGGCAGCATGCAATTCGAGGAGGAATTGACTGTAATTTACAGCCTGTCTGTACAGTACTTTCAGCACACAATTTGAGCAGAATTTGCACAGATTTCGAGACTGTTTGGCACTGAAATCGAGGCTAAAAATTGGCCTTCTTGGTTGAGGTAAGTTGTATTCTGCTATTGCATTATTTTACTGAAGAAATAAAATTACTCCCTCTCAGAAATAGGTTTTCCCCTTGTGGGTTTTGCCTGGGAAGTTGCAGTTAGCCAAAATATCTTGTGTCTGAAATATTTCGTGTGTGGCTGTCTTTAGATGTCTGTTCATTAAATTAGTGATTTTTTCAGTGTTTCCTGTACAATTTGTTTATGAGAAATCAATTCATATACAGCAGAAATTTTCACTGGGTTGGGTATTAAACAATGAGAAAGTGACTTGAAACTGGGGTGGTAAAATCACTCAAAAACTTACAGAAATCCTTTAGAAGAGATGCATTGGGGCTAAAAATCAACCTTCCTGTATTCGCTGCTCCTGGGTTTCCTTGTGACGCTCTGTCATAGAAGAGCACACGTTGACCTGGTAGTTGCTTCCTTCTCCTAATCTGGTTATCTACTTTTCACCCTGCTTTTATCTTCCATTTTTGGATCCATCTCATTTTCCAGATGGTATAGGTACTTGAGTTTTAACTTTTCCAGAAAGATTATGTTATGCTAAGATGCATATCTTGAGCAACAGGATCACTGACCTGGCAGCGTTGAAGGCAAGTTTATTTCTCTCTTGAAGATGGCTTCATTTTGGGTAATCGACTTCTAGAGGATCATTCTTGGGATCCTACATCTACATTATCCTACAAATAGTTTTCTTTATTTGGCATTGGTTGATTACTTTTCGGATGTGCCTCTAGCTTTTGATTATATGTCATGTACTGTGTATCTGACTCTTTTACAAAGCTTCTGGATATTACATATTCTTTGGACTGATAGTTGATGCCTACAGTCTGAGCTTTGAAATCGCATCCAACTTATGGCATGATCATTCTCACTAGTTATTTCGAAGAAAACTATGATTCTTGAAGAGTTTGTAGTTTCTCCCAGACCCCTTTATGGTAGAAGTTACTAAGTTAGTTCTTCGTGGCTAGCGATATTTTTATTTTATTTTGCGTACTGACTTATATGTCTAAGAAATAGGTAGTTTAAATAGACCAGTTGTATCCTGGAATGATTGTCAATCAATTCATTGGTCTACAATTTAAATAGACCAGTTGTATCCTGGAATGATTGTCAATCAATTCATTGGTCTACAATTACCAATACTTGGGGTCCATGGATCTAGGCATTTTTTGTTCATTAAATTCTGGATCATGCACAGGCTTTTTCAAGATTGCATGTCAGAGTAGTGTTAATTTTATAATGGTTTAGTTCCCATACACAAGAAAATCGTTTTCAAGGCTCATGGTATACAATTTTCTTAGGCATGGTATATCTCTGCTTTCCCCCCTTAACTAGATACTCCATAGCATTCTGACTGACTACTTTGCTGTCATGATTTTCTATATTTCCCAGCAGGAAGAAGCTGGCAATAAGAAGGGTAAGCGAGGTCCTTTGACAGCAGAAAGAAAAGCAAAGAGGAAGGTGAATTCTTCATCTGTATTTTTTCAAAATATTTTTACAGAGAAAACTTAAATTGGCAGCTTCACTAATGAATCTGATAAAATTCCTATGGCCTAGATGTTCAAAGAACTTTGTGAATGTTTTTATGATTTAATAAACAAAATGGAGATAACATGTTTATCATTCTTGAACATTAAGAATGCTTTGCAAGGATTGGGTTAGATCCTATTTATAGATTTTATGATACTTTGCATGACCTTTTCATGGATCATAAAGTTGAATAGTTTAGAAAATTAGTGTATGTTTTGTTCTAAATTTTTCTTAAAATTAACTTTTTGGGTTTTGGCAGGTTGCAAAAAGGAAGAAACAGGCACTGAAGGACAAACAACTTGGAATTAAAAGGTTGAAGTTGGCACCAGTCACCAAATCCAAGCCTGTGATTTTATGCAAGTTCTACATGAAAGGGCGCTGTGCACAGGTGTTCTCTGCTGTGACACATGATTCTCTCTTCTTTTTAAAGAAAATTAAACCAGCTTTTAAAAATCTTAGCAAATTCTATCATTTTTAAGGAAAAAGTTCTTTCCAACTGAAAAATGTCTCCAAATATAGTTATACAAGTTGCAGTTGATAGCCATGTTACTCGTAATATCTATGTGATCACATAATGCATGGAGCTAAAGTTGCTGATAAGATAGATAAGTTCATTAATGTCCAACAAATGACCAAAAGAAGGTCAATGGGACTGCTTATTACGTAAGTGGTGGTACAAAGTGGGAGTGCAGAAATGTTTGTCCTGCCCTACTCTCTTTTGAGCCATAAGCATTACCATTCCAGACAATATCCAGCGTTGCTGGGTGACTGCAAGCATCTTGTCATTTTTATGTTCCAAGTTTCCAACAACTACCAGATTTCCACCACCTATACTCTTTACCAACCATTCCATTATCGCTTACCATTTTCTTTCTCGAAGTCTGAACTTTTTCTAGCTGCAACATGGTAAGAGTCCTATTCGTTGTCTTTTTTAGTTGTCTGCCATTTTACTGACTGTGTCATGTTTATCCAGTTTCCGAGTCGATACCACTGATTCTAGATCAGCAATGGTCAGTCTTTTCTGGATTAATCATTAGTATTTTCCAATTTTGTGGTTACTATTTTTTCCTTTTTGGGTCAATGTACTGTCATTCGCGGTTTTTCAATAGCCCAACCATCTCCTTCTTTTGTCAATCCATCCACTATTAAGTGTTTTCCGGCTATCCCAGTGGCAATACATTTTGGTTCATCAGTATCCATTTACCTTTTCACAACCACTTCATTTCCTGGTCCACAATGTCACCACCACTCATTATTTTTTTATGGAAATAGCAACATGATAGCAGTTGAAAATAGGAGTCAAATTGGAATCACATTTTCTTTTGAGGTAGAGACAACTTGAATCAAAATGGGACTAATGTTCACATGCATGTCAGCATATGGTGCATAATATCCAGACATTGATTGTTCGAGTCTACCACTTTCTATTTTTTTAGCACCAAAAACTGTGGTCACTCTCCTAAAGAGATCTCTACCTTGAAAATTCTGCTTTTTCATTCTAAGAAATCATTGAAACTGGATATCAAAGTTTCAAGCACAAGCTCTCTTCCTGGATGAACATTCAGGTTGAAACATTTGCAATCTACTAAGAACACTGTTAGTTTTGTACCTAAGAAAGTGTTCCCCCAAGTGACTTTAGCCTTAGTCACTTAGAGAGGGGACATAAAGTGACCCTTGCATTAAATGACTTAAGCGAGGCATTTAATTTGACTTTAGAGTGTAAAGTCACTTTTTGATAAATTTAAGTGGGTGAGTGAAATTAATATTTTGAGAATTAAAATATGAACCATTACTTTCATCCGTTGATCTAATCTAATCTCCACCATTAGATTAGAGGAACACTAGGGTTCACTAAAAAAGGCAAGGGAAAGGCATTTTGCCTCATTCTTGAAATGAGAAGAGAGAAGAGCTGAAGAGAGGCACGAATATCCAGACTCCATTTTTTTGAACAGTTTGCTGGGCACTAACTTCGAGGCACCTTCCAAGCACGATTTTCGAGGAAGCTTGCAGACCGTATAACGTGAGAGTGGGCACAGGTTTCGAGGTTTATTGTAGGCTCGGATTTCGAGGAGAGTATGAGCTACATTTATTGCAGGCTCAGATTTCGAGGAGAGTATGGGCTGCATTTATTGTAGGCTCATGTTTCGAGATAATATGGATTCTGTACAATACGGATTTGGGCACGGTTTCCAAGGTTTATTTCAGGCATAGATTTCGAGGAAGATCTTTGGCACATTTCCCAAGACAACATATAGATTTTGTGGCACGTTTTTCGAGGCCGTATGACTGCATTTAATGCAGTCCGTACAGTACGGTCTGTGACTAGGGGAATCGGCAACTGGAGTTGGGCTGGTACTCGCGTGACACGGGGTCCAGGGATCCATTCCTGCTACCACTATACCCCTAGGTGCCCCACACCCGCCGCAAGACATGGGACACAGGGAAACCCGGGTGGGATTTGATTTCGTGACCTCCAATTTACAACAAGTGACTTCATAACAACTGAATCGCCAATGAGCCACACCCGTGCAGGCTAGAAATCGAGAACAGTTAGTTGTTAATATTCTTGCACATTTTTTGAGAAGAAATTTACACAAAAAACGAGGTAGTTGATGCACAGAAATTGAGGCAGTCCGCTGGGTGATTTGCGTTGGTTGAGATGAGTTGTATTTTGATTATAAAAGTCTGTTTGAATTTTTTTTCCTGAAGAAATAATAAACTCTCTCTCTCTCTTACTAGTTTTCCCCTTGTGGGTTTTCCCAAGGCCATTGGCCAAAATTCCTGAGTATTGTGTGTTGAATGGCGTGCATTTTATTTACTTTCTGTCCATGAAAAGCTGAAGTTACAACTGTGTTATTAAGTCTGAAATTTATGCTTATTTCCAACATTTAAATTTCTGGGTTTGCAAATAAACTGAGACAAATTTTTTAACTTATAATTGGAGGCTGAAAACTTGAAAAAATTCTATATGGTATCAGAGCTGAGTGGGGCAAAAAACTAAATATTTGCAGACAAAAAGTCATTTCTAGAATTCAGAAAACTCTTGTGACAATAGTACATTTTTGCTGAAACTTGTTCTTTGAGAAAAATGACTTCCGTTGGGTTGATAACTGAGGATAGGTTGGATGGGGCAGTGAACTTTGTCTCATGGAAGGCCTGGATATTACTTGTGTTGGGAGAGAATGAGTTGTGGGAGGAGGTAGTCAGAAACACTATAGCAAATCCCATTGTTATTCTTGTTGCTACCGATGCAGTAGCATATTCAGCCTTTAATAAGAAGGATATTAAAGCCATGAGGATTAACTTGGATGCTGTTAAAGACCATGTTATACCACACATTTTAGCGAAGGATCATGTACATGAGATGTGGAGTGCTTTGACCGTATTGTTTGAGAGTTCCAATGAGAATAGGAAGATGGTTCTGAGAGAGAAACTGAAGAGTATCAAGATGGTCAAAGGAGAGGTTTGTATGGCTTATCTTACTAGGATCTCTCAGGTGAGAGATGAGCTTGCAGCTGTTGGGGTGGTTGTTACTAGTCCTGAGTTAGTGCGGACAACCTTGAATGGGGTGACTGCACCTTGGGCCGTGTTTGTACAGGGTTTGGTGGCTAGAGAGAACTTACCATCATGGGACAGGGTCTGTGATGATTTTGTTCAGGATGAGACTCGGAGGGGTTTTCTGCAATGCAGTGCTACTACTAGTAGACAGGATGAGGAGGATGTGGCATTGACAACAAAGGGGAAGAAGAAGAACAAGAAGGGTCCCAAGAAGGGTGGGGCCAAGTAGCAGGATGGGTAGAAGAAGGATCTGAGCATTGTAAAGTGCTTTGCATGTCACAAGATGGGACACTATGTTGGGCAGTGTCCGAACAAGAAGAAGAAGCAGCAACATACAGTAGCTTCAACGGAGGTCGATGATTTTCCCGCGAGATTTCAGAGTGAGTTTTCACTGTGCACTGGGCATATTGAGAGAGAGAGAGCATCTATTCTCACCAGTGCAGATGTTGATAGACATAGGGAGTTTTCCTTGCTGACAGACCATTCTTACAGTGCATCTACTTCCAACACTTGGTATATTGATAGTGGAGCCTCGAGTCACATGATAGGTGCTTGTGAGATGTTCTCCGAGATTTCACAGACAGAGACAGATTTGGAGGTGGTGTTGGGAGATGACTCAGCAGTCAGAGCTGTTGGGCGTGGGACCATTACCTTTCAAAGGGAGTCCATGAGTCCCATGGTGTTGAGAGATGTATTGTATGTACCTGCGCTGAAGAAGAACCTAGTGTCAGTTTCCATGATCGAGGATCAGGGTCTTGGGGTGTCCTTTCTAGACGGACATGTGCATATGTTTCCCAAGACTGCAGGACCATCTGCTTCACTTGCCATTGGAGCTAGATGCAGGAAACTGTATAGGCTCTTGTTTCAGCCTCAGCATGCCTTGGCGCATAGCAGCGACAATGAGCTTTGTGAGCTTTGGCATAGGAGGATGGCTCACTTGCATCATCCAGCCTCGAGGTTGTTGAGAAAGATGGTTACAGGTTTACCGGAGTTCAACACAAGGCAAGGTGATGTGTGCAAAGGGTGTGCTTTGGGAAAGTACACCAAGACTGCTTTTTCGAGTAGTGATAGCAAGTCAACAGGGGTCCTTGACTTGATACATTCAGATTTGTGCGGACCGATGTCTTCTGTTTCCTTTAGGGGATATGAGTATTATGTGACGTTCATTGATGACCATTCCAGGAAGACTTGGATCTACTTTTTGAAGAGCAAGAAGTCCGAGGAAGTCTTGCAAAGGTTCCAAGAGTTCAAAGCTCTTGTGGAGAACCAAACAGGGAGGAAGATCCGAGTTCTTAGATCGGATAATGGGGGTGAGTATACCTCCAAGGAGTTCGATGGATTTTGCAGATAGGAGGGTATCAAGAGATAGTTGACCGTTCCGTATACTCTAGAGCAGAATGGAGTAGTTGAGAGGAAGAATAGGTCCATTGTTGGAGCATCCAGAGCTATGCTACATGACCAGTCTCTTCCTTTCTTTCTTTGGGCTGAGGTTTGCAGCACAACTGTATATCTTCACAACAGGAGACCCCATCGTGCCGTGGGGAACATGACACCTGAGGAGTGTTTTTCAGGCAAGAAGCCTGAAGTTAGCCATTTTCGGATATTTGGTAGTTTGACTTACTCTCTTGTCCCTTCAGAGAAGAGGACAAATTTGGAGCCCACTGTAGAGAAGGGCATCTTTGTGGGCTATGATGAGACTTCGAAGGCCTTTCGTATCTACCTTCCCTCTCAGAGGAAAATGGTGGTAATAAGGGATGTGAAGTTTGAGAAGGAGCGAGCCTTCAGGAAGTCGAGAGAGTCAGAGGAGGGAGAGCAGCAGGTTCCTGCACCTCAGGTTGTTACACAGGTTCCATTAGCGCAACAGTCAGGATCACAGGTTTCCTGGGTTACAGGACCACACAGTGCAGGAATAGGTTCACCAGGTTCAGTGGTTCAGCTAGCAGGGTCTTCGGGGACAGGTGATGGGTCTACTATTACAGGTACACCATACAGGGGATCAGGATCAGGATTACAGGGTACACCAGCTTCAGGTTCACAAGTTACTGGGGGTACTAGCTCTGGTAGTTCTTCAGATGAGGACATATTAGTGTGGGAGCAGTCTTCAAGGAAGAAGAAGCCTAAGTGGCTTCAAGACACTTTGAAGGAAGCTATGAAGGTTGGGACACCCAGGGATTCAGTGAGAGCCATCAAGATGCCTGACAGATTGGGCATGTTGTTGGTGGCTAGTACATGTGATTCTGAGCCTTCTACTTTTGAGGAGGCCTCCCAGCATTCGGTTTGGCGAGATGCCATGATGGATGCGTACCATTCCATCATGAAGAATGATGTATGGGAGATAGTTTCGAGACCTGAGGGGAAGTCAGTGGTGACTTCTCGGTAGCTTTACAACCTAAAACATGCAGCGGATGGGAGTGCGGAGAAGTACAAGGCCATGTTTGTAGTGCAGGGTTTTTCACAAGTTGAGGGCATTGATTATGATGAGACTTTTGCGCTGGTTGCTCGGTATACTTCTATCAAGGCATTGATCTCCATTGCAGCGGAAATGGGTTGGAAGATCCATCAGATGGATGTGAAGACCGCATTTCTCAAGAAATCCCTAGGGCTTGGTACTCCAGGATCGATTCTTACTTGCTGAGTATGGGGTTTCATAAGAGTGAAGTAGATCTGAATCTCTACTTCATCATGGTTGGAGATGATCCGCTTATTCTTCTGCTATATGTTGATGACTTGTTTATCACAAGGGTAGAGAGACCCATTGTAGCTTGCAAAAAGGATCTTGCAGCAGAGTACGAAATGATTGATATTGGGTTGATGCATGTAATGTCCTCTTCCAATTAGGCCTTGAGGCCCAAAACCGCTAACGTATGTGATTATTGTGGGTTCGAGCGGTTACTGATAGCTAGGGAATCAACTAAGGAGTGATGCCATCCATAGAAGATCTAGGGCATCATCATTTGGTCAAGAAGGGCCACCGGGGCCAAAGGCCACCTTCGTGCATGCCACCCAAGCATTATTTAATGATGCATGCACTCTTTAAGTCTCCATCCGCATGCATGCAAGTCAACAACAAATTAGAAGATAAAGTGACCTAATTAGGTCAAAGATTAGGTTTTGCGCAGTTGAACTTTATAAATAGAGGATAAAGCGAGAGGAGACTTCACTTTTGATTATGATTATTTTGGGGAGCTCTTGGATAGCAGCACAGCGTGCAGCACAGCAGTTGGGGTTGGAGACGGAGTCTTCAGCTAACAAAATTTCGGCAGTGAAACATCTGTCCTAGTCTTATTCAGGGTAAGCCATACAGGTTCACCACTTGTTCTTCATTCATTCATCAGTTATCTAGTACATGGTATAGATCGTTGCAGGGACACGTGTGCAGCCGTAAGGGGGGGTTTTCAGCTAGAAAGCCCTAAACAGCTGCTAGGCCTTCAGATCTCAGTTTCCTTCCGAAACTCAGGCATCATTCTCATTATCAGCTTCATACTCCGGTACCCGGTGATTATCAGATCCGTCCGTGCTCATCCGAAGCAGTTATCAGCAGTTTCAGGACCCCAGGGGCGTGAGCAGCTGTCTCTTTGAAGCAAGTCGCTATCCTGCCTAGAGGTCTCAGAAATTCCGCATGCACCAGGCATTCTCTCCGGCACGGAAAGGCTATCAGCCCTACAAATCGGCAGTTCCATCGGACACCTCCTTTCTTGAGGGCATCATCCTTTTCTGATTGGGTGTCTTGCTGCTGGAGGTTCACTGGAAGTAGAGGAGATCAGTTCATCTCCGATCCAGTTCTCAGTGCTTGCATACTTTCTCCGGAGTAGTCCAGCCAGCTTATCAGGGGTAAGTGTTCATTCTATCTCACAAACCCTAACCCTAATTTTTCCTATAAAATAGGGATTGTTGCATGGCAGTTTGCATGCCCAGTTGTATCAGCATATTTGTTTAGAAATAGAAAATATCGGGATTTGGGATATTACAGTGGTATCAGAGCTATTTTCTTGGCCAACTGTGGGCTTAAGAGATGAAAAGTAGATGAATACAGAAGGAGATCCTTTTGTAACCTATAGGAGAAGGAAGAGTAGATACACAGAAGAATTTGAAGATATCCAACTAGAAGATACCAATTCAGACATGGAACAAACAGGTATACATGCAGATAGGGGAAAAGGAACGGGAGAAGAGGAGGATCGGATGGAGTTTCGCAGCTTGGTCTCTGCATTGCAAGACTTAGCCAAAGGACAAAAAGAAGTCCTCAATGCAATCAACAGACTATCAGCGAAACCTGAAACAGGTATCAACAGTACACCTCCCTCACCGGTAGATCGGGGATCTTCAAGCAGCAGTGGAAAGATGGCGTACACTAACATCCAGAACACTCCGCAT
>LPNX011017348.1:32541-45041 GCA_001517045.1 Pseudotsuga menziesii | reverse complement strand
ATTTCATTTATTGTATATTAGGGTTGCGATTAAGGGTGACCTAGTCAAGTTTGATATGTTGGTTCAATAACACTCTTGGAGTGTGTGGCCTTGTTATGTGGGCCCATAAGCTCTCTTGGGAGCATGCCTTAATTGAGTTGTGATTAAGTACATAACTCAAGCTCTCATTTCTATCATCTCAGGTTGTGATTTTCATGATCTCCTATACAAAGTGTGATAAGCCTAAGAAACGTACATTTGGCATTTTCCATTGGGCACACTTGTGTATTTCTGTTTTCAGCACACTTTTGCTTGGCTTTTGAGCTCTCTCTAGTGTACTAGACCTATCTCTCTCTAGCACACTTGTGAGGAGGCTATTTCAGAATTTGGGTTGGATTTGGTTGCATTGATTCTTTTGTTGACCCTTTTAAATCTTAACAGGGTGTTCCCCAGCTCTTGCTCCGGAACAAAGAAATACGATGTGGTTCTTGTGGAATGCTAATCAACTAAGCCCTTCTTACTTTCCCTCGTCCTAAATATGCATATAGTTCTTGTTATTCCACTAGCTGCGATTTCATGCTGCATTACTCCTTTTCTTCCTTTTTTTCACTTCTTGTATAGCTTCAAAAGCTTGTTGTTGGCTTTCTGGTGCAACATTTGTACAGGGGTCAACCACATGGCCTGGAATTCTTTTAGTCTCTTGTTTTAACTCAGTTTAAATCTGAATGATACCAGCTTTAGTGCAGACTTCTCCAAGGACGGAAAAAAATTTGTTGGAGCTTTTGGTAAAGTGATAAGAATTAATGATGTGGCATAATTAGGAATTAAAATTATTCTCATTTTGTGGATGTTCGATCGTAATGATGACTAGGATCTTGTATAGGTTGGTTTATAGTCCTTGATCATAAAAAATGTATAAAAATGTAATTTGTCTGAATCTTCCTAGTATATACTATAAGGATGTATTTTTTATATTTTCACTTTGAAGATAACTACACATACTACATAGAGTGAACCAAGTAGGGCATCAAGATAATTGATCATGTCTCTTGATGGGGTTGTTGTAAAAAAAATTGTAAAATTTTCTAGCTTTATTCCTTTGTATGGTTTTGGTATTTAGCTCATGTGTTTTGGCAGTTTAGGACCTAGGTTACACATATTGCAAGGATATCTAACACATAATTTTATAGAGCTTAATTTATGGACATGTTTGCATGAACTGTGGAGATTATCACTCCTGCATTTTTATTGATGCTTGTAGATTTGAGTCCCATTTACCTATCATGGTCATTTGTGGACATAAATATAATCCCTCTTACTTTCTTGACATTGACAGGTATTTAAGTTATATTGGCTTATAATACTTTTCTTGATTGCAGGGTAATCAATGTTCCTTCTCACATGATGCAGTTCCAGCCACTAAATCTGAGGTAAAGTTGATTAATTTTAGTTTTATGTAGCATTTTTTATTCATGGAGATGAAAATGGATATTTTGGTTGTTCAATTGTTGACATTCTTTTCTGTTTGAAATGGTCCTTTAGTGATTAGCTTTCTTGCTTTTCTGCATCAATAGTGGACCTGAACATAATCTCTAGCTATTGAACATGATAAAAAACTCAAAAACAACGTTGTAGGTCCTGTAGTCACTTTGTTGTGATTTTCAACTTTTTAATATCCTGGATTAGTTTTGGCATACTTAATAGGATAATTTAGTTTAGACCCTATGTCAAACTGAGTGCAAAATTTTTCATCAAGACATAATTGTGTAACAGTTTACAGACAACTATAAAACTGTATAGTCTAATATATGATTTCATTATGAATGCTGGCTTTACGGTATACCATTTCTAGATATGCATGCTTTCCTTGCATCCTTTGCTAATCAATGTTTCAGGAGTTTGCAAGGATGCTTTAAGTTTACAATTCTTGTCTCTTTTACAAGCCAATTTTTTATGCTCCTTTCTGACCTTTTTCAATTCATATAAGAAATTATCTTAGGCTATCTTCCATTGCTTGTATTAATTCGCTGTTTATATTAGGAGCTATTTCATGATCATATAGGCATATTTTGCTAGTATGTTTTAACAGAACTTCTTTTCTTGTGTACAGATATGCAAGTATCATGTCAATAAATGCTGTTTGAAAGGGGACGAATGCCCATTTTCACATGATCTTTCAGCTTTTCCGTGCAAGTTTTACCACACAAAGGGCTATTGTTTGGAAAAAGACATGTGTCGCTTCTCCCATAAGGTATGGTTTTTAGGAATCTGCAAGTCAAATTTTCTTTTAGTGGTGGTTAGGCACTGAGTACATTCCGTTCAGATTTTTTATCTCTATGGTTGTCAGTCATCTAGAAGAAATATTGACTGGAAGTTACATATCTAGAAGTACTTTATACGCTCCTTTGAGGCTTGTCATTCAATTGAAAAGAGACTAATTCTTTGCACCACAAGATTGCTTTTCTGGTATTATACCAGTTAATCTCATTAAGAGCATATCTATTTCGTAAATTCCCTCTCCTCAAAGCTAATGATAGAGATTATTATCAATATTTGGATATTCCTTTTGGTTCACCGTTCACTCACTCATAGATGAGGATTGTTGGCGTGTATTTTTGCAGCCAATCACAGAAAATGCTTTGCAGGATCTTTTAAAGCAATCTGAGGTAGAAAAACAAGAATTTCATGAGCAGGAATGTACACGAGGCAGTATTCAACATTTTGTTGCAAATAATCCACAGAGGTTGGATGAGCAAAGCAAATTTTCTGCTGGAGATCAATTTGAAAAAGTTACTTGCATGGATCCTTACAAGTCTTCTTTACGAAACAAATGGAAAATATCAGAGGAAAGGAGAGCCAGCTTAGAATTTCAAAACCTTGGAAAGGGCACGTGGGGTGAACCTTCTAATACTATATTTCCAGAAGTGCAGCAGATATCAATGGAGAAAGAAGCTAGTTTATGTGTTTCAAATATGTCACCAATCCCAAAGCACAGCAGACTTAGTTATGATCTGGGCGCTGAAGGTATAAATGATGCTTTCTTTGAAGCCCGGAAGTCTGCTTTGAATGCTTTAGCTGCAGTGGCTGACCATGATGCCAATTTGATTTCACGTGGATTAGTCAGAATACCCACTTTCATTTCAAGCGCAGAGCCTTCAGTGAATACAGACATGGATGTCGATTATCCTGGCTCTTCAGGTACTGGCAGTGAATATGTAGAGGCACATGAGAAGGGTCATGGAGAGCATCTGGTGAAAGGAAATCACAACCTCCTTCCTTGTGGCCTCTTGAATGGTTCAAAGAGTGCAATACAACTTTTGGAAGATCTAATGAGTGGCAATGAAGAATTCGACAAACATAGCAAATAATAAATATGGAAATGCTTTGTGTCTTTATCCAAGTACTGACACAATGTAAAATATATCAAGATGATAGGTAACAAAAAAGCCAAGCTTTTTTATGATATATTTGTTTGTACTCTTTCATCTCTTGTAGGTTTTTGGATGAGTATCGGAATGTGAAGGCTTCAGCGTATTGTGCCATAATCAATTCATTACGAATAGTCATCTACAAAAAAAGATCTGTCTCTTTTGAGATGTTTCAAGAGCCTTCTCTAGATGCATCTGTAGGAAAATGCCACTTCATTGACTCTAACATGGTGAAAGGATTAATAGGACTTGTTGATTTATTATTATGCTTGGATTTCATATTCCTTTTTCTTAAACAACTTTGTGGCCCCTACATGGAATCCATTATGTAAGAAAACTACAGATGATCTTGCATCACCTTTTCAAACATGATCTTTAGATTCTCTATATAAGCAATATGTTGGAGGAGTTCACAATGTTAAATTATATGCACAAGGACTATTGATTTATCACAAATTGAAGCCTGGCAAATAGCATCAATTAAATCTTATCAGTGAAATCGCTATGCATTTTGTTCTTCAGAAATGAGTTATAGTAATCATGGGATCGATGATGGATTACAGAGATATTTTTCCGAGGCCTCTCCAAACTTAATCCCAGAATCCATAGTAAAATTAGTTGCTTCCTTGCATGACTGCAAATAGTGTTGCTAGTCCTTGAGTTCAATCCTTCTTCACATAGTGAGCATTTCTCAAATGTCTCTTTACCAAACATGTTGGCCAAGGGCTTTGTATGATAGCACTTACCAGTGCTATTCCTTTGAAACAAAAAATCTATTATTTCTTTTAGGATACTTCATGATGAAGATAAAGCTTTTAATCCCTTGAAGAACTCCAATTTGTGGGCCCATTCATTCTCCATTCAGCCACTGAGAAAAGCTAACCACATGTACAACCCATTAATTAGGATCAATATTCATCGACGTTACATGAGTTGTGGTTGCAATTAGAATTGGAAGAAGATCCCACTGTGGGTGTGGCAACCATGCCAGAATTAGGAATTGGGGAATAGCACCCAATCCTATTTTTTTTAATAAATATATCTTTAACTTGTATGCTGAAAAAAAGAGAAGGAAGTTTTGGAAAAAACATAAAAATTAGAGATTCCACTTTTTTTGTCTTTGTATTTCATATGTTCATAATTCATATTTGAGATTCAGATTCATTTTTCATAGAATTATAGTTAAAGAAAACTACTAATTAAAATTTCTGATTTCTAAATAACAAACTAAACTTTTAACAAAAATTAAGATTCCTGCGTTATTTATTTTTCTTCTAAACTTTAATTTCGGATATGTTAAAATTATTACTAAGAAATTACATTGTAGATTCATAAATTATAATCATAATTGTAGAAATGAGGGTTTTCTGCTTGAAAAGAAGATCTAAAGATGTCGAACTCCAAACTCACCAAATGAGAGTACTGCTATGCCAAATCTGCTCTCTAAATTCCCATTGTTATGTTGTGACTGTCACTGTGCTAATTTTCTCCAAGCGCATGCTATTGATAGTGTTCTTGGGTTTCAACCTCTCATGATTTGCAGATGAAAGTGAAAAAATGATGTTGTGGAGGTTTAGGTTTTGGTTTTCTGGGGTTTAATTTTACTCCTAGTGATTGCGGGCCCCTTTCCCATTCTCTTTCTGGCTATACACCCTTCATTTTTCATGCAGCTTTCTTTTTTTACATTTTTATTGGCATATCTTTTTACAAATAATTTGTTTCCTCTTCCTAGAAATGGATCCATCACATGCCAAACTATTTCCATTTACAGGAAACGGTTTAGAGATTAAGAGATTCTGGTTTGGCAGTTCGGTGATTTGGCGCCCTCTCTAGGTGATTGTGGGAACTATGATTATCGTAATCAGTAATGATTGGAGACCCAGACTTGAACGTTTGTTGTCAAAGGATGGTTGAGAGATAAATTAGTTGCCTCGAATTGCCTTTGCTCAAGTCATTCTTGCACTTTTCAACTGTGGCTGCTCATTCCATAGGTCTATAAAGATTCTATTAGTGCTTGGAGACTCGGAATTTAAAGTTTGTTGTCAAAGGACGGTTGAGAGATAAAGTAGTTGCCTCGAATTGCCTTTTCTCAAGTCATTCTTGCACTTTGCAACTGTGGCTGCTCATTCCATAGGCCTATATAGATTCTATTATTAGTTTGATGGTCCTTATCCATCATGCTTCTGATTCTGACTGCTAATTACTGTACAGGTAACCAAGCACATACATGGTCTCTCATAAAACCTGTATATCTTGATCTCTTGGAAGTAGTGTGTATTTATTAATGGCTGACCTTGAAGAAAAATTGACAATATGAATTGGTGAATCTATGTCCATTATTATAAAACACCTGCTTATGGGAATATCGAATTGATTTCTTTATGTAAAGCCCGATTTGCACAGTAGATCAACAGACTCCCACTGCCCTAGATGCACATCTACATCTATAAATGGACTATCACTGTGGCATCCACCTCCAAACTCAGATATTTTTCTCCAATTCTGCTGTTTGGGTTTATCCCAAGTTTGCTGTTCTCTTTGTGGGAGCATACTCAGAATCACCGAAGGTTGTTTCTATGCAGAATTGCCTCATCCTCACTTAACATGCAAACTTGGAGATTTTCACATTCTCTGTTGATATTCATTAAACCGTTCTATTCACCTTCCATCTCTTTGGGTATTCGTTAAACCATTCTATTTGTCTATTAATCTGAATAAGCACAAGTTCTTGAATCATAATGTAGGACCATTTTTTTTGTCTATTTCAACCAAGTCACTGAGAGATTTGTTTCATTTACTTTCAGACTCATCTCCAGGACTGCATTCCTATAAAAGTGACTCGCAGATTTTATTGTTCTGCTGAGTATGAATTGCAGCAAATCAGAAAACAGAGCTCCATTTTGCAAAAATGCCAAAGATAGATTTGTAATAGGTACAAAGTGCAGTTCCAATAAGTCTTACCAGGTATACATAGGAATGTGAAAAAAGTATATCAATTGATGGGAATTTAAGTAATATAGTAAGCTTATCAATAAAATTTTGTATTAGAATGCAGGTCATCCCAAAAGGGAAACATGGCTGTTTTAGGTGATGAAGGTAATCTTGGTCTTAAATATGGAGAAAATTAAGTACAAGCATTTAATTTTGACCTCGGTATTCCTTTTGACCACTGTAGGAAGCATCATGATTAGGTGACTTGTAGTGGAAGTTAGCTCGATTTAGTACAGTGTGGTGTAGTTGGTATATGGGGTTGTCTATACACATCAAGGACAATCAGTAGATATTATGGAAACCAGCTTAATTAAGGTGCTAATGTGTAGTTGTAGTTATAGTGTTGAAGGTTAAGAGTTGAGCCTTCAGAGTGTAGGTGCTTAGTCAAGTCAAGTTGATCACGTGGCTGGCCAAGATAACACTAGTCGAGGTGATTGTTAAATGATGGTTGTGTACGAAGTAGTTAGTTAATTGGGCAATTTGTTTACTCTTAATTATACCCAATAGGTCGGTTCTTATATATATAAGCGATTTGTCTAAACAGGCGATGATTTTGCATGTTTTTCCAGCTGGATTTTGGGCGTTTCCGGCAAAAACTTTTCTCGGAATTTTTAAAACGCGTGAGAACAGTGTCAGATTTCACAGAGTGAGGGAGCCAAGGGTTTTTTGGGCTGCGTGATTTCATTTATGCGCTAATAATCGCGCGACAGACTATAAATTTCATATTTTGCGCAAACAAATCACCGGTTTCCGGCAAAAGAATGGCCAGAAAGTAAAAAAATGCGCCTGTTTAGGCAGCTCCATATATAAGATCTTGAGAGGTTTATACCTTGGATATGGTATCTTTTCATTTGATAATTCTTAATGCATTGCCCTTCTATTTGCTATTCTACCCAACTTGTAAATGGATGCCCATTTTTTTATTATGGTATTCTTTCAAATTACCTTTGTTTTTCAATAGATGTGCTAGGTAACTGATTTCAATTGTTTCAAGTTAACATTGTTTTCATTCTTAGATGGAGAGGAATCATTTGAAAAAGAATGGTTAGTAGAATGGTGCATGAGATAAGATTGTTAATTCAGTGACTAAAATAGGTCAATGAGGATATATTGTACGAGTTATAATGATAAATGAGAGAGAGCCACAACTCCCAAGTATCAAAAGAAAAATGATACTAAGAAAAACGATACAAAAGAAGGAAAGTAGAAGTCACGAGTGGGAAAGGTTATTTAATGAAGGTAAACCCTACTAGAGAGATACACCACGTTGTACTTGAGGTTGAAGTAGGTGTAGAGGTGAAAGAGAGAGCATCCTTATCATCATCAATCATTGAGAAAGTAGAAAAGCAAACCTTGGGAGTGGCTTGGATTGAGGAAACCTTGCTAGGATTTTCTTTGGAGGGCCTGCCAACAATTCGTTGAGGCTCATAACATATGAGATCAGAGAAAGGAATTTGGTAATGGAAAGGAGATTAAAGAATGGTTGAAGAAGAAAATAAAAACATTGTCCTTTTGTTGTATAAGAAGGAATGACTTATTATATGTGATATACATAATTTATAGCAACAATTAGTATGTAAGGTTGTGTCTATTAGCATAGTCGTGTCCCTTACATACAATATGCATGATAACCTTCTTCATTGTATACCATCACCTGCATATCATTCACATTTGTTGTTTAATTATTTTCATCCTTTGGGCAAGATGAACTTGTCCTTTTTCTTATGAATGTGTATGGCATCTCATAACTATCATGAGGCACATCACAAGTGGTATCAAAGCAAGTCTAACTCATGGTCTATGGCTATTCTTTTCACGGAAAGCAAACATCATGGCTAGTGACCTTATTGTTCTATATGATGGAAACTCACAATGTTCTAGAAATGTTAAAACTTATTCTTTGCTAGTATACAATTCTCCATTGTATAGTAGAATAGTTTGTTCTTGTTTAGTGTTAGACCTATGGGACCATAGCTCTCAACAAAATATAAGCACAATCTTCTCTAATAAAATTATTCAAGGTAAAAATAAAAAGTTAGAGTATATTGTATCAAGAAACCATAGTGACCATCATAATTTGTGAGAAATATGTAGAAGTAGAACTAATGAAACTAGTGAATAACAATAACAATAAGAAGTATTTTCCTTAGTTATTGAGCAAGCGCTGAATATTTAAACAAAAAACTCCCTAATAATAGCAATGGGAATAAGTAGGTTTTTGCAAGTGCAAATAAGCATGTTATGAAGTTGGGCGCGTGGCGGGGGGGATTAGTGTTTGAGTGGACTAGCGCATTTGTTGGGGCTATAATTAAACATGCATGTTTGAGTCCACTATTGGAGGTTAAGGAAACAATAGGGTTGTTGCACAATGAATTAGCAAGTTAGTTGCATAAGGGGGTAGGTGCCGCCAAGGAGATTGTAAAGCATATTTCAGTTTCCACTATTACCATAGTTATAATCATCTAAATTGAGTATGGCCAAACATCGATTGATATATTCTATAGTTAGTATATTACAGGGGAAATATTTCATTCATGTCGCCATTACGGGTTCATTGCAAAGATATAGTTGTAGAAATTTTTAAGATTAAAGCTTCATTTGACTATTAATACAATGAAATATACATTGCTTAATAGAAATAGTGGGTTTCTTATGCGACCACCACAGTGACTAGAAAACTAAATCATAATCTCAAAAAAAGTGTGTTGACTTGAGCCAAACGTCAAGGAACATAATCAAAATAACGAGTTCCAAAACTTACAATCATAAGGTCCATAGCTTGAAATATAAACAAATATATGACAATGCTCTTAGCGAGAGGGGCTCATCGTGACCATTCTGGTAAGTTATATGGTTGTTAGAGTAAGCAAAAATATACAAACTTCAAAACAACAAGAGGGACTAATTGGGCCAGAAATGAACTCCCCAATATCTTAGCTTTTCATAATATTTTTATTAAAAATCCTCTAGTCAAAGTTCATTGTATTGAATACATTAAGACAACTTTATTTAATTTTCAAACTATCCACTACTTGCAATGGTTACAATACTAAATGTTGGAAATAATAATAATAATAAAAGATATCTAGATTAGTATCGAACAACACTACTTGGATCATATCGATTCCCCCTAGGTTAAATGGAAAGCATTATCACTTTCATCCCAATTTAGGAAGGGTCATACTCTCCACATTAATAAAGAAACCAATAATAATATGGTGTGCCTTGTAGAGATGACCATACATTGTATTGTCCATAACGATTGAGTTGGGTTTGGCTAGAACATTGTTGTAGGAGAAAATGTGGAGCAACATGTGGTTCAGTTTGCCTCCAACGCCTTTTCCCTTTAGCTTGGTCTTGTACCACATTGAATGGGCAACTAGAAGGTTAGAAATTAGGGAATGTTTTTCCAATGAGAGGGGAGACCCAAAGGTATGCCTAGGAAAAAGGGAGTGAACTTTGGTTTCCTTGGATAGTGTGCACAATGCTTTAAACTTAAATATTGGCCTAGAGCTTGCTTGTACTCATAAGATTGTGCTTATCCATAGCAAGATTGAGTTCTTCGGTAGGAGTGCGCGCTTTGTTTAACCCCTTGTGTCGTCATCTATATCAAAGGATAAAATGTTGAACCTTTGCGCTATCACTAATATCATAGATGGATGAAGAGCATGAAGACTTCTTAACACAAAGTTAGTTTGAAGAAATACATAGAAGAAAATGTGGAAATCTAGAAAGTACAAAGATCCCACTATGAAATGAATCATATGTGGACACATTAACAACTTTGAAGAAGAATGTGAAAGTTCAAGATGTGCACAATACCACTCAGATACGAACTTGTGTGTGAAAATCCCCACAAAGAAAATGGCATATATGCACCAAACCCCACAAAGTTGAATTGTGATAAGTGGCACGCCGACATAGAATGTAACTGGTTAAGAATATTCAATTAGTGGACATATCTCTTGAGTTAGGAAAAATATAAATAAGCAAGATATAGGTGTGTTGAAGTAAGCTTGAATAATGAAGACTTGAAGAAAATCTGTTTTGGAACAAGCTTCAATTTCTTGGGGTATGAATGGCTCGTTGATCGCATAAGTAGTTTTTTAATGAAATAGAGCTAAATTGTGTAGATCAACAGAAGATGAACAACAAGAAGAGCCCAAAGTAGATGGATACCCGAATTCAGGATGTGCAAAGGTTTTACTTAGAAAATGATGCAGACCGCAAAGCCGCAGAAGTAACTGAGTTCGAAACACTAAACAACATAGAAATGCAGATCGCAGATTGTGGAAGTGACTCAGTGTTCGCAGATATTTGGAGACTATAAATCGCAAATATTATCGTAGATCTTAGATAAGACAACTGGTTGTTTTGACGCAAATAATGAAATACATAGACCAGAAGAACTACAACAATTGCAGTGTTGTGAAGGCGCACATCGCATATAAGGTAACTTGTATACTCCAGTTATTTGTTACAAACTTATTTCTTATCAAGGAAGTAGGAAGGGGCAAGGATCAGGAGTTGGAGCTTCCTTCCAGTAGGTGTTGGTAAAACTTTTCAGAGAGGCGGGACGAGGCAAGGAAAAGGGAGTTGAAGCTTCCTTCTAGTCGTAGCTAGTAAAAAAAACAGGGAGTTGGTGCTTCCTTTCGGTAGCAACTGATAAAACACTCAGGGAGTTGGAGCCTCCTTCCAGTTTGAGCTGGTAAATATAATTTGGGAGTGGGTGCTTCCATTCAGTTGTAGCTGAAGAAACAATTGGAGATTGTAGTCTTCCATGGGTTGGTGCCTGATTTATACAAGTCAGAACTTGTGAGTAAGACAAACATTTGTTTTGGTTTGTGCCTGAAATTTGTGGGTTGGTGCTCGAGCAGATCAAGGTCGTTACAGGTCGGTGCCTGTAGGCAGCAGGTTGTTGCTTGTGTATTTGGTTGGCGTCTGAAATGAGTTGGTGCTCATGTTTGGAAATTTTACTCTCACACTGATGTAATAATTCATTTTATCTATAGATATACATATAATTATTTTTCAGTTCTTGTGCGCAATTGTGTATATTACTATTTCAACTAAAAAGTTTTTAAGTGGTGAAAATTGTTGAAGTGTGACATAATTTATAATATGTGCTTTATACCGATACCCCCCCCCGCTCCCCCCCTATCAGTATAAGATAAATCCAACAATTAGTATCAGAGCGGGTGGCTTTAGTGACAGATTAACATCTAGAAGATAGATCCAACACAGATATGGACACACAAGAATGATTGTCTACCAACAGAGCACCAAGGCTTAATGGTTCCAACTATACATTTTTGAAGATACGATTGGAGGTCTATTTGCAATCTCTTGGTATGGACATTTGGAAGTCAGTAGAAAATGGATATAAATTTCCAAAAGCAACTTCAGTTGAATCAGAAGAAACTGATGAAAATGAGCACACAACTCCTAGAACTGCACCAATCGATCCAGAGGATAAAAGACAATATGAGTGGAATGCAAAAGCGAAGAATGCAATACTCTATGGGATTGCTGACGCTAAATTCACTAAAGTTTTGCAGAGTACTACAACAAAGGAAATATGAGACAAACTAAAGAGCATCTATGAGCGTGATGAAAATGTTAAGAAGGCCAAATTATAGAGTTTTTTTGCACAGTTCGAAACACTGCAGATGAAAGAAAAGGAAGACAATACAGGCTATTTCCTTAGAGTTGATGAAATAACCACTTATACTATGAAACAAGAACTCGACACAGTTCTCGTTTTTCTCTCTCATGATTTTAGTAGCTATTTTTACCTCCGTTTCAAAAACGGTTGATACCAGTATCACACATTTTCATTTCAAGGCATTTTTTTGGGCCTTGGAATCATCTTTGTCATCAAATATTTTTAATTTATATTTTCAAGTGTGTTTTTTAGAAATTTAACAAAATAACATACATTTAGAAGCAATTTAATATGAAAAGCATATGCATTTTGCAATTTTTCTTTAAAATAAGACATTTTTATGGACTAAATAAGACATTTTTAGTGAAAAAATTGTAAAACATTCTAGAAAATAAATACATTTAAAACCACTTTCATTGGATTTTCAGTTATTGTTT
>LPNX011017348.1:0-32361 GCA_001517045.1 Pseudotsuga menziesii | reverse complement strand
TTTAACATTTTCTTCAAGACATGAAACTAATCAACAATATCATGCATGCCAAATTCTTCATCGAAATTTGAATTTTATGGAGCTTGAATTTCTTCAGGGACATCAATGCCCTCTTCCATTGGGTCTTCTATGTTTGGAAGATGCCCAAAGAGCTCATTTCCAAACATCCCTCCTAATTGGGGTTGAGGCTCTTTTGACATCTTCGCCATAAGTGTTTTATTAAACTCTCATTTCTTCAAACCAACTTCTTGCAATTCATATGGAATAACGTAAATAGCATTAATTCTTTGTTTGATGTAATTGCATCGCTGTGGATCGTTATCAATGGATATGCAATTTATCTCTTTCTATAAGGAGCATGCTATTGTTGTATGTAATCACAAAAACAAAAAAAATAGTTTAGTCAAATAGCATAAAGAAGCATACTTGAAAAAAAAATGAAGAATAAAAAACTAAAACTTGAAATATGCTTTCATATGTAATATTAGAAATTTTACCTAAACCCGAGAACAAAACTAAGACCTAATCTCATTTTCTTGAAAATGTATTTATGAGATAATTAATCAACACTTATGGCTTTTGATAGATATTTACAAACACTCCTTTCAAATCCCTTTCTTCATATGTAAATATTTTCAACCATGACATTATAAGTCAACATCGCACTATATTTGTCTTCATTATTTTCATTTATTAAAACAAATTCATAAGTCTCAGTTTTTATCCAAGTTGCAAGATGTATATTTTCAATATCATTGAAAATGAATTATTGATGGAGCTAAGTTTTCTTATAACAAAAATATATAAAAGATGTTAAAAAAACAAAACACACAAACAAAAATAATATAAAAACACTAGTGTTTAAAAAAAATTAAAAACAAAAATATAAAAATAATTGTTTAGACTTCAATGTTTTAAAGAATAAAAATAAACTAAACAAAAAACAAATAAATTAATAATAAATTAAAACTAAGCTAAAATAAAATAAAATAATAAACAAAAATAAACTAAACAAAAAACAAATAAACTAAACTAAAATTAAATTAAATTAAATTAAACCGAGATAAAATAATATAAAAATAAAATAAAATAAAACTAAACTAAACTAAACAAAAATAACAAATAAAAAAACAAACGACAAAAAAATAAAAAAACAAATAAAACAAAATATGCAAACATTAACCAAGATGGAGTGTAAAAGGATAAGGAGGGGTGGTTCACCTACCACTTTTTACACACCACCTCCACCATCCATCACCACCTCCCTTCCCTACCCCCACTATATAAGGTGTGCATTTTATTTTATTTTATTTTTTTATTTTAATTTTGTTTTCTTCACAACATTTGTTTTAAAAACATGACTTTTACACATTTTTCATAAAGTTTAAAACCATTAGTTTTTTACATAATCTCTTTTGCTTTTTACTTATTTTGTAAAATAGTTTTTCATTTTCATTAAATTGTTATCTTTAATCTTGTGTCTTTTTTTTAGTAAAAAAAATCAAAATTTGTTTCAACTTTTTTAGAATTTTTTTTCTTTTTATTTAATTTTTAAAATTTTTTAGGCTAAAATTATATGAATCGTTTCTTTTTGTATAGTCTAATATATGATTTCATTATGAATGCTGGCTTTACGGTATACCATTTCTAGATATGCATGCTTTTTTTGCATCCTTTGCTAATCAATGTTTCAGGAGTTTGCAAAGATGCTTTAAGTTTACAATTCTTGTCTCTTTTACAAGCCAATTTTTTATGCTCCTTTCTGACCTTTTTCAATGCATATAAGAAATTATCTTAGGCTATCTTCCATTGCTTGTATTAATTCGCTGTTTATATTAGGAGCTATTTCATGATCATTTAGGCATATTTTGCTAGTATGTTTTAACAAAACTTCTTTTCTTGTGTACAGATATGCAAGTATCATGTCAATAAATATTGTTTGAAAGGGGACGAATGCCCATTTTCACATGATCTTTCAGCTTTTCCCTGCAAGTTTTACCACACAAAGGGCTATTGTTTGGAAAAAGACATGTGTCGCTTCTCCCATAAGGTATGGTTTTTAGGAATCTGCAAGACAAATTTTCTTTTAGTGGTGGTTAGGCACTGAGTACATTCCGTTCAGATTTTTTATCTCTATGGTTGTCAGTCATCTAGAAGAAATATTGACTGGAAGTTACATATCTAGAAGTACTTTATACGCTCCTTTGAGGCTTGTCATTCAATTGAAAAGAGACTAATTCTTTGCACCACAAGATTGCTTTTCTGGTATTATAGCAGTTAATCTCATTAAGAGCATATCTATTCCGTAAATTCCCTCTCCTCAAAGCTAATGATAGAGATTATTATCAATATTTGGATATTCCTTTTGGTTCACCGTTCACTCACTCATAGATGAGGATTGTTGGCATGTATTTTTGCAGCCAATCACAGAAAATGCTTTGTAGGATCTTTTAAAGCAATCTGAGGTAGAAAAACAAGAATTTCATGAGCAGGAATGTACACTACGAAGTATTCAACATTTTGTTGCAAATAATCCACAGATGTTGGATGAGCAAAGCAAATTTTTTGTTGGAGATCAATTTGAAAAAGTGACTTGTATGGATCCTTACAAGTCTTCTTTACGAAACAAACGGAAAATATCAGAGGAAAGGAGAGCCAGCTTAGAATTTCAAAACCCTGGAAAGGGCACGTGGGGTGAAACTTCTAATACTATATTTCCAGAAGTGCAGCAGATATCAATGGAGAAAGAAGCTAGTTTATGTGTTTCAAATATGTCACTAATCCCAAAGCACAGCAGACTTAGTTATGATCTGGGCGCTCAAGGTATAAATGATGCTTTCTTTGAAGCCCAGAAGTCTGCTTTGAATGCTTTAGCTGCAGTGGCTGACCATGATGCCAATTTGATTTCACATGGATTAGTCAGAATAACCACTTTCATTTCAAGCGCAGAGCCTTCAGTGAATACAGACATGGATGTCGATTATCTTGGCTCTTCAGGTACTGGCAGTGAATATGTAGAGGCACATGAGAAGGGTCATGGAGAGCATCTGGTGAAAGGAAATCACAACCTCCTTCCTTGTGGCCTCTTGAATAGTTCAAAGAGTGCAATACAACTTTTGGAAGATCTAATGAGTGGCAATGAAGAATTCGACAAACATAGCAAATAATAAATATGGAAATGCTTTGTGTCTTTATCCAAGTACTGACACAATGTAAAATATATCAAGACAATAGGTAACAAAAAAGCCAAGGTTTTTTATGATATATTTGGTTGTACTTTTTCATCTCTTGTAGGTTTTTGGATGAGTATCGAAATGTGAAGGCTTCAGCGTATTGTGCCACAATCAATTCATTACAAATAGTCATCTACAATTTTTTTTTTGTCTCTTTTAAGATGTTTCAAGAGCCTTCTCTAGATGCATCTATAGGAAAATGCCACTTCATTGACTCTAACATGGTGAAAGGATTAATAGGACTTGTTTATTTATTATTATGCTTGGATTTCATATTCCTTTTTCTTAAACAACTTTGTGGCCCCTACACGGAATCCATTATGTAAGAAAACTACAGAGGATCTTGCATCACCTTTTCAAACATGATCTTTAGGTTCTCTATATAAGCAATATGTTGGAGGAGTTCACAATGTCAAATTATATGCACAAAGACTATTGATTTATCACAACTTGAAGCCTAGCAAATAGCATCGATTATTTCTTATCAATGAAATCGCTATGCATTTTGTTCTTCAGAAATGAGTTATAGTAATCATGTGATCGATGATGGATTACAGAGATATTTTTCCGAGGCCTCTCCAAACTTAATCCCAGAATCCATAGTAAAAGGAGTTGCTTCCTTGCATGACTGCAAATAGTGTTTCTAGTCCTTGAGTTCAATCCTTCTTCACATAGTGAGCATTTCTCAAATGTCTCTTTACCAAACACGTTGGCCAAGGGCTTTGTATGATAGCACTTACCAGTGCTATTCCTTTGAAACAAAAAATCTATTATTTCTTTTAGGATACTTCATGATGAAGATAAAGCTTTTAATCCCTTGAAGAACTCCAATTTGTGGGCCCATTCATTCTCCATTCAGCCACTGAGAAAAGATAACCATATGTACAACCCATTAATTAGGATCAATATTCATCAACGTTACATGAGTTGTGGTTGCAATTAGAATTGGAAGAAGATCCCACTGTGGGTGTGGCAACCATGCCAGAATTAGGAATTGGGGAATAGGCACCCAATCCTATTTTTTTTTAATAAATATATCTTTAACTTTTATGCTGAAAAAAAGAGAAGAAAGTTTTGGAAAAAACATAAAAATTAGAGATTCCACTTTTTCTGTCTTTGTATTTCATATGTTCATAATTCATATTTGAGATTCAGATTCATTTTTCATAGAATTATAGTTAAAGAAAACTTCTAATTAAAATTTCTGATTTCTAAATAACAAACTAAAATTTTAACTAAAATTAAGATTCCTGCGTTATTTATTTTTCTTCTAAACTTTAATTTCGGATATGTTAAAATTATTACTAAGAAATTACATTGTAGATTCATAAATTATAATCATAATTGTAGAAATGAGGGTTTTCTGCTTGAAAAGAAGATCTAAAGATGTTGAACTCCAATCTCACCAAATGAGAGTACTGCTATGCCAAATCTGCTCTCTAAATTCCCATTGTTATGTTGTGACGGTCACTGTGCTAATTTTCTCCAAGCGTATGCTATTGATAGTGTTCTTGGGTTTCAACCTCTCATGATTTGCAGATGAAAGTGGAAAAATGATGTTGTGGAGGCTTAGGTTTTGGTTTTCTGGGGTTTAATTTTACTCCTAGTGATTGTGGGCCCCTTTCCCGTTCTCTTTCTGGCTATACACCCTTCATTTTTCATGCAGCTTTCTTTTTTACATTTTTATTGTCATATCTTTTTACAAATAATTTGTTTCCTCTTCCTAGAAATGGATCCATCACATGCCAAACCATTTCCATTTACAGGAAACGATTCAGAGATGAAGAGATTCTGGTTTGGCAGTTTGGTGATTTGGCGCCCTCTCTAGGTGATTGTGGGAACTATGATTATCGTAATCAGTAATGCTTGGAGACCCAGACTTGAACGTTTGTTGTCAAAGGCTGGTTGTGAGATAAATTAGTTGCCTCGAATTGCCTTTGCTCAAGTCATTCTTGCACTTTTCAACCGTGGCTGCTCATTCCATAGGTCTATAAAGATTCTATTAGTGCTTGGAGACCCAGAATTTAAAGTTTGTTGTCAAAGGACGGTTGAGAGATAAATTAGTTGCCTTGAATTTCCTTTTCTCAAGTCATTCTTGCACTTTGCAACTGTGGCTGCTCATTCCATAGGCCTATATAGATTCTATTATTAGTTTGATGGTCCTTATCCATCATGCTTCTGATTCTGGCCGCTAATTACTGTACAGGTAAACAAGCACATACATGGTCTCTCATAAAACCTGTATATCTTGATCTCTTGGAAGTAGTGTGTATTTATTAATGGCTGACCTTGAACAAAAATTGACAATATGAATTGGTGAATCTATGCCCATTATTATAAAACACCTGCTTATGGGAATATCGAATTGATTTCTTTATGTAAAGCCCGATTTGCACAGTAGATCAACAGACTCCCACTGCCCTAGATGCACATCTACATCTATAAATGGACTATCACTATGGCATCCACCTCCAAACTCAGATATTTTTCTCCAATTCTGCTGGTTGGGTTTATCCCAATTTTGTTGTTCTCTTTGTGGGAGCATACTCAGAATCACCGAAGGTTGTTTCTATGCAGAATTGCCTCATCCTCACTTAACATGCAAACTTGGAGATTGTCACATTCTCTGTTGATATTCATTAAACCGTTCTATTCACCTTCCATCTCTTTGGGTATTCGTTAAACCATTCTATTTGTCTATTAATCTGAATAAGCACAAGTTCTTGAATCATAATGTAGGACCATTTTTTTTTGTCTATTTCAACCAAGTCACCGAGAGATTTGTTTCATTTAATTTCAGACTCATCTCCAGGACTGCATTCCTATTAAAGTGACTCGCAGATTTTATTGTTCTGCTGAGTATGAATTGCAGCAAATCAGACAACAGAGCTCCATTTTGCAAAAATGCCAAAGATAGATTTGTAATAGGTACAAAGTGCAGTTCCAATATGTCTTATCAGGTATACATAGGAATGTGAAAAAAGTATATCAATTGATGGGAATTTAAGTAATATAGTAGGCTTATCAATAAAATTTTGTATTAGAATGCAGGTCATCCCAAAAGGGAAACATGGCTGTTTTAGGCGATGAAGGTAATCTTGGTCTTAAATATGTAGAAAATTAAGTACAAGCATTTAATTTTGACCTCGGTATTCCTTTTGACCACTGTAGGAAGCATCATGATTAGGTGACTTGTAGTGGAAGTTAGCTCGATTTAGTACAGTTTGGTGTAGTTGGTATATGGGGTTGTCTATACACATCAAGGAAAATCAGTAGATATTATGGAAATGAGCTTAATTAAGGTGCTAATGTGTAGTTGTAGTTATAGTGTTGAAGGTTAAGAGTTGAGCCTTCAGAGTGTAGGTGCTTAGTCAAGTCAAGTTGATCACGTGGCTGGCCAAGATAACACTAGTCAAGGTGATTGTTAAATGATGGTTGTGTACGAAGTAGTTAGTTAATTGGGCAATTTGTTTACTCTTAATTATACCCAATAGGTCGGTTCTTATATATATAAGCGATTTGTCTAAACAGGCGATGATTTTGCATGTTTTTCCGGCTGGATTTTGGGTGTTTTCGGCAAAAACTTTTCTCGGAATTTTTAAAACGCATGAGAACAGTGTCAGATTTCACAGAGTGAGGGAGCCAGGGGTTTTTTGGGCTGCGTGATTTCATTTATGTGCTAATAATCGCGCGACAGACTATAAATTTCATATTTTGCGCAAACAAATTGCCGGTTTCCGGCAAAAGAATGGCCAGAAAGTAAGAAAATGCGCCTGTTTAGGCAGCTCCATATATAAGATCTTCAGAGGTTTATACCTTGGATATGGTATCTTGTCATTTGATAATTCTTAATGCATTGCCCTTCTATTTGCTATTCTACCCAACTTGTAAATGGATGCCCATTTTTTTATTATGGTATTCTTTCAAATTACCTTTGTTTTTCAATAGACGTGCTAGGTAATTGATTTCAATTGTTTCAAGTTAACATTGTTTTCATTCTTACATGGAGAGGAATCATTTGAAAAAAAATGATTAGTAGAATGGTGCATGAGATAAGATTGTTAATTCAGTGACTAAAATAGGTCAATGAGGATATATTGTACGAGTTATAATGATAAATGAGAGAGTGCCACAACTCCCAAGTATCAAAAGAAAAATGATACTAACAAAAATGATACAAAAGAAGGAAAGTAGAAGTCACGAGTGGGAAAGGTTATTTAATGAAGGTAAACCCTACTAGAGAGTTACACCACGTTGTACTTGACTCGGTTGAAGTAGGTGTAGAGGTGAAAGAGAGAGCATCCTTGTCATCATCAATCATTGAGAAAGTAGAAAAGCAAACCTTGAGAGTGGCTTGGATTGAGGAAACCTTGCTAGGATTTTCTTTGGAGGGCATGCCAACAATTCGTTGAGGCTCATAACATATGAGATCAGAGAAAGGAATTTGGTAATGGAAAGGAGATTAAAGAATGGTTGAAGAAGAAAATAAAAACATTGTCCTTTTGTTGTATAAGAAGGAATGACTTATTATATGTGATATACATAATTTATAGCAACAATTAGTATGTAAGGTTGTGTCTATTACCATAGTCATTTCCCTTACATACAATATGCATGATAACCTTCTTCATTGTATACCATCACCTGCATATCATTCACATTTGTTGTTTAATTATTTTCATCCTTTGGGCAAGATGAACTTGTCCTTTTTCTTATGAATGTGTATGGCATCTCATAACTATCATGAGGCACATCACAAGTGGTATCAAAGCAAGTCTAACTCATGGTCTATGGCTATTCTTTTCACGGAAAGCAAACATCATGGCTAGTGACCTTATTGTTCTATATGCTGGAAACTCACAATCTTCTAGAAATGTTAAAACTTATTCTTTGCTTAGTATACAATTCTCCATTGTATAGTAGAATAGTTTGTTCTTGTTTAGTGTTAGACCTATGGGACCATAGCTCTCAACAAAATATAAGCACAATCTTCTCTAATAAAATTATTCAAGTTAAAAATAAAAAGTTAGAGTATATTGTATCAAGAAACCATAGTGACCATCATAATCTGTGAGAAATATGTAGAAGTAGAACTAATGAAACTAGTGAATAACAATAACAATAAGAAGTATTTTCCTTAGTTATTGAGCAAGAGCTGAATATTTAAACAAAAAACTCCCTAATAATAGCAATGGGAATAAGTAGGTTTTTGCAAGTGCAAATAAGCATGTTATGAAGTTGGGCGCGGGGCGGGGGTGATTAGTGTTTGAGTGGACTAGCGCATTTGTTGGGGCTATAATTAAACATGCATGTTTGAGTCCACGATTGGAGGTTAAGGAAACAATAGGGTTGTTGCACAATGAATTAGCAAGTTAGTTGCATAAGGGGGTAGGTGCCGCCAAGGAGATTGTAAAGCATATTTCAGTTTCCACTATTACCATAGTTATAATCATCTAAATTGAGTATGGCCAAACATCGATTGATATATTCTATAGTTAGTATATTACAGGGGAAATATTTCATTCATGTTGCCATTACGGGTTCATTGCAAAGATATAGTTGTAGAAATTTCTAAGATTAAAGCTTCATTTGACTATTAATACAATGAAATATACATTGCTTAATAGAAACAGTGGGTTTCTTATGCGACCACCACAGTGACTAGAAAACTAAATCATAATCTCAAAAAAAGTGTGTTGACTTGAGCCAAACGTCGAGGAACATAATCAAAATAACGAGTTCCAAAACTTACAATCATAAGGTCCATAGTTTGAAATATAAACAAATATATGACAATGCTCTTAGCGAGAGGGGCTCATCGTGACCATTCTGGTAAGTTATATGGTTGTTAGAGTAAGCAAAAACATACAAACTTCAAAACAACAAGAGGGACTAATTGGGCCAAAAATGAACTCCCCAATATCTTAGCTTTTCATAATATTTTTTTTAAAAATCCTCTAGTCAAAGTTCATAGTATTGAATACATTAAGACATCTTTATTTAATTGTCAAACTATCCACTACTTGCAATGGTTACAATACTAAATGTTGGAAACAATAATAATAATAAAAGATATCTAGATTAGTATCGAACAACACTACTTGGACCATATCGATTCCCCCTAGGTTAAATGGAAAGCGTTATCACTTTCATCCCAAATTAGGAAGGGTCATACTCTCCATATTAATAAAGAAACCAATAATAATATGGTGTGCCTTGTCCAGCATTGCCAGGTGTTTTTCACTCGATGCCGGGACTCGTTGGTAGTAAATGCTTTGTAATACCTGGTGTCAATCTAAGTGTTGATGCTGGTAGGCACGATCCAGGTGATGATAAGGAATCTTTGCCAAAACAGTCAATCCAAGTTTTTTGGCAGTCGATGGCTTAGCTTTTTAATATACACTTTAATATGATATATATCATTCCCCCTCAAGCGAGGGAGGACTAAGTTAATTCCCCATCGAGGTCTCTAAGACGCCCATGTTTTCTATCCTCTTTCCTACAACCCTTCTACTATAATCTAAAAAAACTAGAGACCTCAAACTCAAGCAGCTATTTTTCCACTTATATAGCTTCCATAACTCTACCCTCTACCTCCACCTCACTTATCGATACGGAACAGGAGTTACTTGATTTGGATAATCATTACTACTTATGATGTACCTTTTAAGGATCATGCGCCAATACACATTGAGACATTCAGATATGGTCAGGTAGGGAAAGTATAGTCACTCCATCTAGCCTTTTTGGGGCAGTGGAATTATCATCCTTCTCAGCCTTAATAGAGGAAGGCAAAGTATGGATTGAGGTGTTGCGTTGTTACTTAAAGGACAATTATTGCATGTAACCCTTCATAGCTAGATTAATTACACTTATTCAAGGGAATTTAATCGTACACAAGGAATCCTAACCTAAAAGGCTTTAGGTGGGTGGTTGGGTAGGGGCTTATAAGTTGCATAATAATATTTAAAGACTTATAATATATGGTGGGGGGGCGTCGGTGGTTTATAAACTCCCGACTGCTTAAAGCTCTCGACTGGTGTTGTTTATCGACTAAAGTAACTTCTGGTCTATGTGTGTTGACTTTATCTTCTTTGGTATACCTATTCTATTTGGCCACTTTGGTCTTGATATTATACCACACAGTTCTCTTTGAGGTCATGACTATCCACCTATTGATTAATTCATAATGTTCCATGTCAGTGGAATCCCATCAACATTATAACTACTTGGGAATAAAGATGTGGATCATCTCACCCATCAAAAGGAGGTTGTGACTTTGGAAAAATGCCCAATGAGCAAGCAAGTTTGTTTGTCCCACCCAAACAACAAATATAGATTTGACGGCTGCACTATGGATGGAATTGTACGGCACCTAGCCTCATGTATATGCTCTATAGAATTGGAAAACATGACAACAAGTTAAACAACGTCTAGAGGCGAGTCTAATATGTAAAGTCTGGCTATGATAATTACAACAATAGCAAGGACACGGGTATGCCCCATATAGCCTCGTTCTAATGTGATAAGTTTTATTATTATTATTATAATTATTATTATAATTTTTTTTTAATGAAGGTATCTAGGTATCCAGGTAGTAATAAGAGAATATGAAGAGTATCACTCATATGACCCAAATTCCCCCCCAATGAAAGGACTTAGGACGGAGGGCTCACTCGAGGTTAGGAGGGTGAGGACAGTCTAATCATCTCTCCTAGTGGGGAGTGTTTTTCCTGGTATCCTGGTATCCGCAGCGCAGTTGGGGATGGGTATCCTTGATGTGATTCGATGTGAGGAAGGAGCGAAATCCCTTACCCTCCTTTTAGTCAGGTAAGTAACGAAGCTCGACCTTAAGGGAGAGGAAGGTTTATAAAAAGAAATCCATCTATATCTAACTCCTGGTGGCAAGTAATGAATAAATATCTGATTACTGCTCCATCGTGAGAATAAATCTGAAGGAAGGAGAATAAAAAAAATAGTTAATAAATAACCCATAGGTCAAAGGCACGAATCATGGTGGGGGTTCCCCACTATATTTACCCTAAGTCTTAGTGCTCCCGTTTGTTTTTCTGGGTGAATCCTGCCTATGTGATTAGTTTCATTGTTAGGTGAATAGTTTTTGTTGATGGAAATTGATGATTAATGCACCTTTCCATAAAGTTTTAATCCATCATGCAGAGTTCTCAGAGTTCATAATGCTCTAAGGGAACCATCCCATGTTATTAGTTACTTCAATTTCCTCACAACTAGCAAAATTCCCAACCCACAGATAATCAATTTATTTTAGATAGGGAGACAATATACAGGAATACAGGGATATAGGGAATTACTGGGATGGTATATAATAAATATATTTACTACAACCGAGTAACACGGTCTCACAGATAATCACTATCTTTCCATTTCTGGCTTGTAAACTCTCTTTACAGTGTCATCCCATAGATAATCACTCTATAGGAAGGCAGGCTTAAGAGAATAAATATATATATAAGAAGCAATATAGATGCTCTAAAGAGGTGAAATATATAATAGTAAGGAAGGATAAATGAAGGAAGAGAAAGATGGAAGTGAATCGTATCAATGTTAGTGCTGTTAAAGTTATCTAGGGCAGTTATGCTCTATGGCTCCCTGATTACAATTGACAATCTCCTTCCAGCTAGTGCTCCCTGCCGGTCGCATCAGCCGACCCAATAAACCCTTGCCACAATTTTTGATTGATTCGTAACTTTTTGATAAACAACTAGTAGTTTGGTTACCACGACCTTAGGGTGATAGTGTAGGACCCCCAGCTTGCAGATATATAATATGTGAGCCTTACCTATGATCTACATTTACTGATCATCATTGTAAGTGTCCCCAACCTATTGTATAGGGTGAGGGATGAGGGGTGACAATCTATAAGATGTGCTCATTCATATTCTTCATCTGATTAACCTTCAGATGACACTCCTTCTTCTCCTCCTTCTAATTGACCTCCTCCACCTCCAGCTTCTGCTCCTCCCGATCTACCTCGTCCACCATAGAATCCCCCTCCTCCTAAATCTTTGGCTTCTCCTCAACCTGATGCACCAGTTGCACCATCCACTGATCCAGCAGCTGCTACAGCTACTGCACTCGCTATTGGTTCTTTAAACACTCTGGGTTCATTGGTTTATATAGTTTTTGGTGGATAGATATATAACAGTATACTTTCACATTATTATATGGCACAGGCACTGATCATGCCTCTAGCTTTGGTGGTGGAGGGCAGGGCCAAAGAAAAGAGGACAAGGCCTGACCCTGCACCTTCGGCCTGTGAACAATTTGATTATGATGTCCGGGCTTCCCCCACCCAATAAGTAAAAATGAAGCGACATGAGGAAAATAGCATAATATAATTAAGTAGGAGAAAATCATCGTATGTCAGTTAAAAATTCGTGGTATAGAATCCCTCCTTATTTCCTTCCCCGATCCCTTATAATAGAAAGGAAGGTAAATAATCTACGAAGATCGGATCAATGAGGAAATAATCATAGACCTTACTTCTTTCTATCTATATCCTTAGGGACCGATCCAATGTACGTAGATTGACTAGACACACCTCGGGCAAGAAATCATTGTGATCCAGCTCTTCTCTCGGCTACTTTCGGGAAAGCTTGGCATTCGATCACTCCAGTAAATCAAAATTGATTCCGCCCTTCATGAATGGATCGAAACTTTAGTGCTTGCAGATCGACACAGAACTAAACGGAGAACTGGATCCTTGATGGAGAAAGGAGGAACCAAGTGATGCGTTTATGAGGTGGCTGGGAGTGAATAAGTACATAAATAGGAAGAAACGGAATCACACTTTGGGCCATGGCCATGCTTGGACTATTGAGCAACTGGCACAATATGAGGCGAGGTGGACGGGAAAGCTTATGAAGTACCGAACCATACTTACACAAGTATGATATAACATGTTCATCCGGACTCATTAATCCAATTTGACTTGTAAAAGTAGCTTATTCCAATCAAGATGTTGTTTCCCATTCTAATAGATTAAATAGGTTTTTTTCCATGAGAAACAATAAATCATAGCAGCAGTACGAGGTGATCCGAGATACATGGCCCGGCCCCCACTTCTATCTGCGGTTGGTCCATTTTACATATAGGTTAATAAATATACACTAGATTTATTGATGAATCAATAGTTTGGATTGGATAATAAGGGGTTTGAGATGCCATAGCCCATACATAGGGGAGCCAATCAATTGGCTTCAGCAAAATGGAACTACGCAATCCTCCTCCTTCTCCCGCATCTATGGTGTGTTTAGTTTCGGTCCGTAATCATCTATTTCAACCCCAACCGACATAAATTTGAAGATGGGGAATGCCTTCCATATTGGTCGTGAAGTAGCGTCACACAAGTGGGGGGACATACTTGATCTCTGGTTCATCTCCCGGAAAAGCGTTGACTTATTTCGGTGAGGAATGACCTACAGAGCAACTAGAGGAATTGGGTTTTTATGTTTAAATTGGAGGTTGGTTGGTTCCAGTCCACTAATGATGGAACGAATAAATCTGCCGAGTGAAAACCAAATTAGTTTAGTTCACTCACCCACCCGTTTCATTGGGCTCATTGACTATGCTTATTCGTTTTATCCCAACCCCAAAGATAGAACCATACTAAGAAGTAGCAGCACTTTTAGCATAGCCTTTTCAATTGGAACGAACTTAGCTATCCATCTTAAGCACTAGATTACTTATTTTCCCGCTGATGCTGAGGGTGCGAGGAGCCGATCTATGGTGTATCAGTTCTGTTATATCCATAATGCAGCTAAGGCATTCAAATAAATGTGGTAGGATAAAGGCATCTACATGGTCGAAATGTTCAAGCGGCGCATGATAAACATAATCTTTTTTTCTAAGTGTTTCAGTGGTTGCATGCTTGCCGGGTGTTAAGTCAGTTCATACTATCCAAAATATATAAAATGGGGGGAGGGCGAGGCTAGATAAATTGACTGGACCAACATAAATGCACTGGACTTGGTTGAGGGTCGATCTTTAAAGCACATAAATTAATCTTTTACTTCATTTAGTATCTTATATACGTATGAACAACTGAACTAATTGGGTTTAAATAAAATGAATTTATTTATTTATATCTATATATAAGAATCATTGGATGGGACATACTCCTTACTTAGTCTAACTGGGAGGATAGGTGGGGCCCAGTGCAAACTACCTTTTCTATTATGGATGGATCTACCTGGCCTTAGCTCAAAATATTGAATCTATTGCATTTATGGCTATACGTTTTAAATTACTTTTTTATAGTTTCAGCCAATCTGAGGAATGGAGGAATGTTTGTAAATTAATAGTGGCTTATTCATACTAGGCTAGGGGTTGGATCCAAACTAGATACTCTGGCTCCCAAATACTAGTGTTATACTCAGCTCCAGCGGGTGTAATTTATAAGGCGAACAAAGAAAAGGTATTGTCCATAACGATTGAGTTGGGTATGGCTAGAACATTGTTGTAGGAGAAAATGTGGAGCAACATGTGGTTCAGTTTGCCTCCAACGCCTTTTCCCTTTAGCTTGGTCTTGTACCACATTGAATGGGCAACTAGAAGGTTAGAAATTAGGGAATGTTTTTCCAATGAGAGGGGAGACCCAAAGGTATGCCTAGGAAAAAGGGAGTGAACTTTGGTTTCCTTGGATAGTGTGCACAACGCTTTAAAGTTAAATATTGACCTAGAGCTTGCTTGTACTCATAAGATCGTGCTTATCCATAGCAAGATTGAGTTCTTCGGTAGGAGTGCACGCTTTGTTTAACCCTTTGTGTTGTCATTTATATCAAAGGATAAAATGTTGAACCTTTGCGCTATCACTAATATCATAGATGGATGAAGAGCATGAAGACTTCTTAACACAAAGTCAGTTTGAAGAAATACGTAGAAGAAAATGTGGAAATCTAGAAAGTACAAAGATCCCACTATGAAATGAATCATATGTGCACACATTAACAACTTTGAAGAAGAATGTGAAAGTTCAAGATGTGCACAATACCACTTAGATATGAACTTGTGTGTGAAAATCCCCACAAAGAAAATGGCATATATGCAGCAAACCCCACAAAGTTGAATTGTGATAAGTGGCACGCTGACATAGAATGTAACTGGTTAAGAATATTCAATTAGTGGACATATCTCTTGAGTTAGGAAAAATATAAATAAGCAAGATATAGATGTGTTGAAGTAAGCTTGAATAATGAAGACTTGAAGAAAATCTGTTTTGGAACAAGCTTCAATTTCTTGGGGTATGAATGGCTCGTTGATCGCATAAGTAGTTTTTTTATGAAACAGAGCTAAATTGTGTAGATCAACAGAAGATGAACAACAAGAAGAGCCCAAAGTAGATGGATACTCGAATTCAGGATGTGCAAAGGTTTTACTTAGAAAATGATGTAGACCGCAAAGCCGCAGAAGTAACTGAGTTCGAAACACTAAACAACATAGAAACGCAGATCGCAGATTGTGGAAGTGACTCAGTGTTCGCAGATATTTGAAGACTGTAAATCGCAAATATTATTGTAGATCTCAGATAAGACAACTGGTTGTTTTGACGCAAATAATCAAATACATAGACTAGAAGAACTACAACAGTTGCAGTGTTGTGAAGACGCACATCTAATATAAGGTAACTTGTATACTCCAGTTATTTGTTACAAACTTATTTCTTATCAAGGAAGTAGGAAGGGGCAAGGATCAGGAGTTGGAGCTTCCTTCCAATAGGTGTTGGTAAAACTTTTCAGAGAGGCGGGACGAGGCAAGGAAGAGGGAGTTGAAGCTTCCTTCTAGTCGTAGCTAGTAAAAAAAACAGGGAGTTGGTGCTTCCTTCCGGTAGCAACTGATAAAACACTCAAGGAGTTGGAGCCTCTTTCCAGTTTGAGCTGGTAAATATAATTTGGGAGTGGGTGCTTCCATTCAGTTGTAGCTGAAGAAACAATTGGAGATTGTAGTCTTCCATGGGTTGGTGCCTGATTTATACAAGTCAGAACTTGTGAGTAAGACGAACATTTGTTTTGGTTTGTGCCTAAAGTTTGTGGGTTGGTGCTCGAGCAGATCAAGGTCATTAGAGGTTGGTGCCTATAGGCAGCAGGTTGTTGCTTGTGTATTTGGTTGGCGCCTAAAATGAGTTGGTGCTCATGTTTGGAAATTTTACTCTCACACTGATGTAATAATTCATTTTATCTATAGATATACATATAATTATTTTTCAGTTCTTGTGCGCAATTGTGTATATTACTATTTCAACTAAAAAGTTTTTAAGTGGTGAAAATTGTTGAAGTGTGACATAATTTATAATATGTGCTTTATACCGATACCCCCCCCCGCTCCCCCCCTATCAGTATAAGATAAATCCAACAATTAGTATCAGAGCGGGTGGCTTTAGTGACAGATTAACATCTAGAAGATAGATCCAACACAGATATGGACACACAAGAATGATTGTCTACCAACAGAGCACCAAGGCTTAATGGTTCCAACTATACATTTTTGAAGATACGATTGGAGGTCTATTTGCAATCTCTTGGTATGGACATTTGGAAGTCAGTAGAAAATGGATATAAATTTCCAAAAGCAACTTCAGCTGAATCAGAAGAAACTGATGAAAATGAGCACACAACTCCTAGAACTGCACCAATCGATCCAGATGATAAAAGACAATATGAGTGGAATGCAAAAGCGAAGAATGCAATACTCTATGGGATTGCTGACGCTAAATTCACTAAAGTTTTGCAGAGTACTACAACAAAGGAAATATGAGACAAACTAAAGAGCATCTATGAGCGTGATGAAAATGTTAAGAAGGCCAAATTATAGAGTTTTTCCGCACAGTTCGAAACACTGCAAATGAAAGAAGAGGAAGACAATACAGGCTATTTCCTTAGAGTTGATGAAATAACCACTTATACTATGAAACAAGAACTTGATACAGTTCTCATTTTTCTCTCTCATGATTTTAGTAGCTATTTTTACCTCCGTTTCAAAAAAGGTTGATACCAGTATCACACATTTTCATTTCAAGGCATTTTTTGGGGCCTTGGAATCATCTTTGTCATCAAATATTTTTAATTTATATTTTCAAGTGTGTTTTTTAGAAATTTAACAAAATAACATACATTTAGAAGCAATTTAATATGAAAAGCATATGCATTTTGCAATTTTTCTTTAAAATAAGACATTTTTATGGACTAAATAAGACATTTTTAGTGAAAAAATTGTAAAACATTCTAGAAAATAAATACATTTAAAACCACTTTCATTGGATTTTCAGTTATGTTTTGTATAAAAATGATACTATTTCATATTATTTTCCAAAAAGTGATGAATCACATAAATTCAAGAAAAAATATACTACATATTTGTAAATTACACATTTAAAACATTATATATAGACACTTTATTTCTAAAATAAAGTCCGGAAGTCAAAACATTATTGATATATCTTATAAAAAAGTTGTCAAATTTAACATTTTCTTCAAGACATGAAACTAATCAACAATATCATGCATGCCAAATTCTTCATCGAAATTTGAATTTTATGGAGCTTGAATTTCTTCAGGGACATCAATGTCCTCTTCCATTGGGTCTTCTATGTTTGCAAGATGCCCAAAGTGCTCATTTCCAAACATCCCTCCTAAATGGGGTTGAGGCTCTTTTGACATCTTCGCCATAAGTGTTTTACTAAATTCTCATTTCTTCAAACCAACTTCTTGTAATTCATATGGAATAACTTAAATAGCATTAATTCTTTGTTTGATGTAATTGCATCGCAGTGGATTGTTATCAATGGATATGCAATTTATCTCTTTCTATAAGGAGCATGCTATTGTTGTACGTAATCACAAAAACAAAAAAATAGTTTAGTCAAATAGCATAAAGAAGCATACTTGAGAAAAAAAATGAAGAATAAAAAACTAAAACTTGAAATATGCTTTCATATGTAATATTAGAAATTTTACCTAAACCTGAGAACAAAACTAAGACCTAATCTCATTTTCTTGAAAATGTATTTATGAGATAATAAATCAACACTTATGGCTTTTGATAGATATTTACAAACACTCCTTTCAAATCCCTTTCTTCATATGTAAATTTTTTCAACCATGACATTATAAGCCAACATCGCACTATATTTGTCTTCATTATTTTCATTTATTAAAACAAATTCATAAGTCTCAGTTTTTATCCAAGTTGCAAGATGTATATTTTCAATATCATTGAAAATGAATTATTGATGGAGCTAAGTTTTCTTATAACAAAAATATATAAAAGATGTTAAAAAACAAAACACACAAACAAAAATAATATAAAAACACTAATGTTTAAAAAAAATTAAAAACAAAAATATAAAAATAATTGTTTGAACATCAATGTTTTAAAGAATAAAAATAAACTAAACAAAAAACAAATAAATTAATAATAAATTAAAACTAAGCTAAAATAAAATAAAATAATAAACAAAAATAAACTAAACAAAAAACAAATAAACTAAACTAAAATTAAATTAAATTAAATTAAACTGAGATAAAATAATATAAAAATAAAATAAAATAAAATAAAACTAAACTAAACAAAAATAACAAATAAAAAAACAAACGACAAAAAAATAATAAAACAAAATATGCAAACATTAACCAAGATGGAGTGTAAAAGGATAAGGAGGCGTGGTTCACCTACCACCTTTTACACACCACCTCCACCATCCATCACCACCTCCCTTCCCTACCCCACTATATAAGGTGTGCATTTTATTTTATTTTATTTTTTATTTTAATTTTGTTTTCTTCACAACATTTGTTTTAAAAACATGACTTTTACACATTTTTTATAAAGTTTAAAAACATTAGTTTTTTACATAATCTCTTTTGCTTTTTACTTATTTTGTAAAATAGTTTTTCATTTTTATTAAATTGTTATCTTTAATCTTGTGTCTTTTTTTAGTAAAAAAAATCAAAATTTGTTTCAACTTTTTAAGAATTTTCATTCTTTTTATTTAATTTTAAAAAAAAATTAGGCTAAAATTATATGAATCATTTCTTTTTGTATAGTCTAATATATGATTTCATTATGAATGCTAGCTTTACCGTATACCATTTCTAGATATGCATGCTTTCCTTGCATCCTTTGCTAATCAATGTTTTAGGAGTTTGCAAGGATGCTTTAAGTTTACAATTCTTGTCTCTTTTACAAGCCAATTTTTTATGCTCCTTTCTAACCTTTTTCAATTCATATAAGAAATTATCTTAGGCTATCTTCCATTGCTTGTATTAATTCGCTGTTTATATTAGGAGCTATTTCATGATCATTTAGGCATATTTTGCTAGTATGTTTTAACAGAACTTCTTTTCTTGTGTACAAATATGCAAGTATCATGTCAATAAATGTTGTTTGAAAGGGGACGAATGCCGATTTTCACATGATATTTCAGCTTGTTCGCGCAAGTTTTACCACACAAAGGGCTATTGTTTGCAAAAAGACATGTGTTGCTTCTCCCATAAGGTATGGTTTTTAGGAATCTGCAAGACAAATTTTCTTTTAGTGGTGGTTAGGCACTGAGTACATTTCGTTCAGATTTTTTATCTCTATGGTTGTCAGTCATCTAGAAGAAATATTGTCTGGAAGTTACATATCTAGAAGTACTTTATACGCTCCTTTGAGGCTTGTCATTCAATTGAAAATAGACTAATTCTTTGCACCACAAGATTGCTTTTCTGGTATTATACCAGTTAATCTCATTAAGAGCATATCTATTCCGTAAATTCCATCTCCTCAAAGCTAATGATAGAGATTATTATCAATATTTGGATATTCCTTTCGGTTCACCATTCACTCACTCATAGATGAGGATTGTTGGCGTGTATTTTTGCAGCCAATCACAGAAAATTCTTTGCAGGATCTTTTAAAGCAATCTGAGGTAGAAAAACAAGAATTTCATGAGCAGGAATGTACACGAGGCAGTATTCAACATTTTGTTGCAAATAATCCACAGAGGTTGGATGAGCAAAGCAAATTTCCTGCTGGAGATCAATTTGAAAAAGTTACTTGCATGGATCCTTACAAGTCTTCTTTACGAAACAAACGGAAAATATCAAAGGAAAGGAGAGCCAGCTTAGAATTTCAAAACCCTGGAAAGGGCACGTGGGGTGAACCTTCTAATACTATATTTCCAGAAGTGCAGCAGATATCAATGGAGAAAGAAGCTAGTTTATGTGTTTCAAATATGTCACCAATCCCAAAGCACAGCAGACTTAGTTATGATCTGGGCGCTCAAGGTATAAATGATGCTTTCTTTGAAGCTCGAAAGTCTGCTTTGAATGCTTTAGCTGCAGTGGCTGACCATAATGCCAATTTGATTTCACGTGGATTAGTCAGAATACCCACTTTCATTTCAAGCACAGAGCCTTCAGTGAATACAGACCTAGATGTCGATTATCCTGGCTCTTTAGGTACTGGCAGTGAATATGTAGAGGCACATCAGAAGGGTCATGGAGAGAATTTGTTGAAAGGAAATCACAACCTCCTTCCTTGTAGCCTCTTGAATGGTTCAAAGAATGCAATACAACTTTTGGAAGATCTAATGAGTGGCAATGAAGAATTCGACAAACATAGCAAATAATAAATATGGAAATGCTTTGTGTCTTTATCCAAGTACTGACACAATGTAAAATATATCAAGACGATAGGTAACAAAAAAGCCAAGGTTTTTTATGATATATTTGTCTGTACTCTTTCATCTCTTGTAGGTTTTTGGATGAGTATCGGAATGTGAAGGCTTCAGCGTATTGTGCCATAATCAATTCATTACGAATAGTCATCTACAAAAAAGATCTGTCTCTTTTGAGATGTTTCAAGATCCTTCTCTAGATGCATCTGTAGGAAAATGCCACTTCATTGACTCTAACATGGTGAAAGGATTAATAGGACTTGTTTATTTATTATTATGCTTGGATTTCATATTCCTTTTTCTTAAACAACTTTGTGGCCCCTACATGGAATCCATTATGTAAGAAAACTACAAATGATCTTGCATCACGTTTTCAAATATGATCTTTAGATTCTCTATATAAGCAATATGTTGGAGGAGTTCACAATGACAAATTATATGCACAAGGACTATTGATTTATCACAACTTGAAGCCTAGCAAATAGCATCGATTATTTCTTATCAGTGAAACGCTATGCATTTTGTTCTTCAGAAATGAGTTATAGTAATCATGTGATCGATGATGGATTATAGAGATATTTTTCCGAGGCCTCTCCAAACTTAATCCCAAAATCCATAGCAAAAGTAGTTGCTTCCTTGCATGACTGCAAATAGTGTTGCTAGTCCTTGAGTTCAATCCTTCTTCACATAGTGAGCATTTCTCAAATATCTCTTTACCAAACACATTGGCCAAGGGCTTTGTATGATAGCACTTACCAATGCTATTCCTTTGAAGCCAAAAATCTATTCCTTATTTTAAGATAATTCATGATGAAGATAAAGCTTTTAATCCCTTGAAGAACTCCAATTTGTGGGCCCATTCATTCTCCATTCAGCCACTGAGAAAAGCTAACCACATGTACAACCCATTAATTAGGATCAATATTCATCAACGTTACGTGAGTTGTGGTTGCAATTAGAATTGGAAGAAGATCCCAATGTGGGTGTGGCAACCATGCCAGAATTAGGAATTGGGGAATAGGCACCCAATCCTATTTTTTTTAATAAATATATCTTTAACTTGTATGCTGAAAAAAGGAGAAGAAAGTTTTGGAAAAAACATAGAAATTAGAGATTCCACTTTTTCTGTCTTTGTATTTCATGTGTTCATAATTCATATTTGAGATTGAGATTCATTTTTCATAGAATTATAGTTAAAGAAAACTTCTAATTAAAATTTCTGATTTCTAAATAACAAACTAAAATTTTAACAAAAATTAAGATTCCTGCATTATTTATTTTTCTTCTAAACTTTAATTTCGGATATGTTAAAATTATTAATAAGGAATTACATTGTAGATTCATAAATTATAATCATAATTGTAGAAATGAGGTTTTTCTGCTTGAAAAGAAGATCTAAAGATGTTGAACTCCAAACTCACCAAATGAGAGTACTGCTATGCCAAATCTGATCTCTAAATTCCCATTGTTATGTTGTGATGGTCACTGTGCTAATTTTCTCCAAGCGCATGCTATTGATAGTGTTCTTGGGTTTCAACCTCTCATGATTTGCAGATGAAAGTGGAAAAATGATGTTGTGGAGGTTTAGGTTTTCGTTTTCTGGGGTTTAATTTTACTTCTAGTGATTGTGGGCCCCTTTCCCATTCTTTTTCTGGCTATACACCCTTCATTTTTCATCCAGCTTTCTTTTTTTATATTTTTATTGGCATATCTTTTTACAAATAATTTGTTTCCTCTTCCTAGAAATGGATCCATCACATGCCAAACCATTTCCATTTACAGGAAACGGTTCAGAGATTAAGAGATTATGGTTTGGCAGTTCGGTGATTTGGCACCCTCTCTAGGTGATTGTGGGAACTATGATTATCGTAATCAGTAATGCTTGGAGACCCAGACTTGAACGTTTGTTGTCAAAGGATGGTTGAGAGATAAATTAGTTGCCTTGAATTGCCTTTGCTCAAGTCATTCTTGCACTTTTCAACCGTGGCTGCTCATTCCATACGTCTATAAAGATTCTATTAGTGCTTGGAGACCCAGAAATTAAAGTTTGTTGTCAAAGGACGGTTCAGAGATAAATTAGTTTCCTCGAATTGCCTTTTCTCAAGTCATTCTTGCACTTTGGAATTGTGGCTGCTCATTCCATAGGCCAATATATATTCTATTATTAGTTTGATGGTCCTTATCCATCATGCTTCTGATTCTGACTGCTAATTACTGTACAGGTAAACAAGCACAGACATGGTCTCTCATAAAACCTGTATATCTTGATCTCTTGGAAGTAGTGTGTATTTATTAATGGCTGACCTTGAACAAAAATTGACAATATGAATTGGTGAATCTATGTCCATTATTATAAAACACCTGCTTATGGGAATATCGAATTGATTTCTTTATGTAAAGCCCGATTTGCACAGTAGATCAACAGACTCCCACTACCCTAGATGCACATCTACATCTATAAATGGACTATCACTGTGGCATCCACCTCCAAACTCAGATATTTTTCTTCAATTCTGCTGGTTGGGTTTATCCCAAGTTTGTTGTTCTCTTTGTGGGAGCATACTCAGAATCACCGAAGGTTGTTTCTATGCAGAATTGCCTCATCCTCACTTAACATGCAAACTTGGAGATTTTCACATTCTCTGTTGATATTCATTAAACTGTTCTATTCACCTTCCATCTCTTTGGGTATTCGTTAAACCATTCTATTTGTCTATTAATCTGAATAAGCACAAGTTCTTGAATCATAATGTAGGACCATTTTTTTTGTCTATTTCAACCAAGTCACCGAGAGATTTGTTTCATTTACTTTCAGACTCATCTCCAGGACTGCATTCCTATAAAAGTGACTCGCAGATTTTATTGTTCTGCTGAGTAGGAATTGCACCAAATCAGACAACAGAGCTCCATTTTCCAAAAATGCCAAAGATAGATTTGTAATAGGTACAAAGTGCAGTTCCAATATGTCTTACCAGGTATACATAGGAATGTGAAAAAAGTATATAAATTGATGGGAATTTAAGTAATATAGTAAGCTTATCAATAAAATTTTGTATTAGAATGCAGGTCATCCCAAAAGGGAAACATGGTTGTTTTAGGTGATGAAGGTGATCTTGGTCTTAAATATGGAGAAAATTAAGTACAAGCATTTAATTTTGACCTCAGTATTCCTTTTCACTACTGTAGGAAGCATCATGATTAGGTGACTTGTAGTGGAAGTTAGCTCGATTTAGTACAGTTTGGTGTAGTTGGTATATGGGGTTGTCTATACACATCAAGGACAATCAGTAGATATTATGGAAACCAGCTTAAATAGGGTGCTAATGTGTAGTTGTATTTATAGTGTTGAAGGTTAAGAGTTGAGCCTTCAGAGTGTAGGTGCTTAGTCAAGTCAAGTTGATCACGTGGCTGGCCAAGATAACACTAGTCGAGGTCATTGTTAAATGATGGTTGTGTACAAAGTAGTTAGTTAATTGGGTAATTTTTTTACTCTTAATTATACCCAATAGGTCGGTTCTTATATATATAAGCGATTTGTCTAAACAGGCGATGATTTTGCATGTTTTTCCGGCTGGATTTTGGGCATTTCCGGCAAAAAAAATTCTTGGAATTTTTAAAACGCATGAGAACAGTGTCAGATTTCACAGAGTGAGGGAGCCAGGGGTTTTTTGGGCTGCGTGATTTCATTTATGCGCTAATAATCGCGCGACAGACTATAAATTTCATATTTTGCACAAACAAATTGCCGGTTTCCGGCAAAAGAATGGCTAGAAAGTAAAAAAAAGCGCATGTTTAGGCAGCTCCATATATAAGATCTTGAGAGGTTTATACCTTGGATATGGTATCTTTTCATTTGATAATTCTTAATGCATTGCCCTTCTATTTGCTATTCTACCCAACTTGTAAATGGATGCCTATTTTTTTATTATGGTATTCTTTCAAATTACCTTTGTTTTTCAATAGACGTGCTAGGTAATTGATTTCAATTGTTTCAAGTTAACATTGTTTTCATTCTTAGATGGAGAGGAATCATTTGAAAAAGAATGATTAGTAGAATGGTGCATGAGATAAGATTGTTAATTCAGTGACTAAAATAGGTCAATGAGGATATATTGTATGAGTTATAATGATAAATGAGAGAGTGCCACAACTCCCAAGTATCAAAAGAAAAATGATACTAAGAAAAACGATACAAAAGAAGGAAAGTAGAAGTCACGAGTGGGAAAGGTTATTTAATGAAGGTAAACCCTACTAGAGAGATACACCACGTTGTACTTGAGGTTGAAGTAGGTGTAGAGGTGAAAGAGAGAGCATCCTTGTCATCATCAATCATTGAGAAAGTAGAAAAGCAAACCTTGAGAGTGGCTTGGATTGAGGAAACCTTGCTAGGATTTTCTTTGGAGGGCCTGCCAACAATTCGTTGAGGCTCATAACATATGAGATCAGAGAAAGGAATTTGGTAATGGAAAGGAGATTAAAGAATGGTTGAAGAAGAAAATAAAAACATTGTCCTTTTGTTGTATAAGAAGGAATGACTTATTATATGTGATATACATAATTTATAGCAACAATTAGTATGTAAGGTTGTATCTATTACCATATTCGTGTCCCTTACATACAATATTCATGATAACCTTCTTCATTGTATACCATCACTTGCATATCATTCACATTTGTTGTTTAATTATTTTCATCCTTTGGGCAAGATGAACTTGTCCTTTTTCTTATGAATGTGTATGGCATCTCATAACTATCATGAGGCACATCACAAGTGGTATCAAAGCAAGTCTAACTCATGGTCTATGGCTATTCTTTTCACGGAAAGCAAACATCATGGCTAGTGACCTTATTGTTCTATATGATGGAAACTCACAATCTTCTAGAAATGTTAAAACTTATTCTTTGCTAGTATACAATTCTCCATTGTATAGTAGAATAGTTTGTTCTTGTTTAGTGTTAGACCTATGGGACCATAGCTCTCAACAAAATATAAGCACAATCTTCTCTAATAAAATTATTCAAGGTAAAAATAAAAAGTTAGAGTATATTGTATCAAGAAACCATAGTGACCATCATAATCTGTGAGAAATATGTAGAAGTAGAACTAATGAAACTAGTGAATAACAATAACAATAAGAAGTATTTTCCTTAGTTATTGAGCAAGAGCTGAATATTTAAACAAAAAACTCCCTAATAATAGCAATGGGTATAAGTAGGTTGTTGCAAGTGCAAATAAGCATGTTATGAAGTTGGGCGCGGGGCGGGGGTGATTAGTGTTTGAGTGGACTAGCGCATTTGTTGGGGCTATAATTAAACATGCATGTTTGAGTCCACTATTGGAGGTTAAGGAAACAATAGGGTTGTTGCACAATGAATTAGCAAGTTAGTTGCATAAGGGGGTAGGTGCCGCCAAGGAAATTGTAAAGCATATTTCAGTTTCCACTATTACCATAGTTATAATCATCTAAATTGAGTATGGCCAAACGTCGATTGATATATTCTATAGTTGGTATATTACAGGGGAAATATTTCATTCATGTTGCCATTACGGGTTCATTGCAAAGATATAGTTGTAGAAATTTTTAAGATTAAAGCTTCATTTGACTATTAATACAATGAAATATACATTGCTTAATAGAAACAGTGGGTTTCTTATGCGACCACCACAGTGACTAGAAAACTAAATCATAATCTCAAAAAAAGTGTGTTGACTTGAGCCAAACGTCGAGGAACATAATCAAAATAATGAGTTCCAAAACTTACAATCATAAGGTCCATAGCTTGAAATATAAACAAATATATGACAATGCTCTTAGCGAGAGGGGCTCATCGTGACCATTCTGGTAAGTTATATGGTTGTTAGAGTAAGCAAAAACATACAAACTTCAAAACAACAAGAGGGACTAATTGGGCCAAAAATGAACTCCCCAATATCTTAGTTTTTCATAATATTTTTATTAAAAATCCTCTAGTCAAAGTTCATAGTATTGAATACATTAAGACATCTTTATTTAATTGTCAAACTATCCACTACTTGCAATGGTTACAATACTAAATGTTGGAAACAATAATAATAATAAAAGATATCTAGATTAGTATCGAACAACACTACTTGGATCATATCGATTCCCCCTAGGTTAAATGGAAAGTGTTATAACTTTCATCCCAATTTAGGAAGGGTCATACTCTCCACATTAATAAAGAAACCAATAATAATATGGTGTGCCTTGTAGAAATGACCATACATTGTATTGTCTATAATGATTGAGTTGGGTTTGGCTACAACATTGTTGTAGGAGAAAATGTGGAGCAACATGTGGTTCAGTTTGCCTCCAACACCTTTTCCCTTTAGCTTGGTCTTGTACCACATTGAATGGGCAACTAGAAGGTTAGAAATTAGGGAATGTTTTTCCAATGAGAGGGGAGAGCCAAAGGTATGCCTAGGAAAAAGGGAGTGAACTTTGGTTTCCTTGGATAGTGTGCACAACGCTTTAAAGTTAAATATTGGCCTAGAGCTTGCTTGTACTCATAAGATCATGCTTATCCATAGCAATATTGAGTTCTTCGGTAGGAGTGCGCGTTTTGTTTAACCATTTGTCTTGTCATTTATATCAAAGGATAAAATGTTGAACCTTTGCACTATCACTAATATCATAGATGGATGAAGAACATGAAGACTTCTTAACACAAAGTCAGTTTGAAGAAATACGTAGAAGAAAATGTGGAAATCTAGAAAGTACAAAGATCCCACTATGAAATGAATCATATGTGCACACATTAACAACTTTGAAGAAGAATGTGAAAGTTCAAGATGTGCACAATACCACTTAGATATGAACTTGTGTGTGAAAATCCCCACAAAGAAAATGGCATATATGCAGCAAACCCCACAAAGTTGAATTGTGATAAGTGGCACGCTGACATAGAATGTAACTGGTTAAGAATATTCAATTAGTGGACATATCTCTTGAGTTAGGAAAAATATAAATAAGCAAGATATAGATGTGTTGAAGTAAGCTTGAATAATGAAGACTTGAAGAAAATCTGTTTTGGAACAAGCTTCAATTTCTTGGGGAATGAATGGCTCGTTGATCGCATAAGTAGTTTTTTTATGAAACAGAGCTAAATTGCGTAGATCAACAGAAGATGAACAACAAGAAGAGCCCAAAGTAGATGGATACCCGAATTCAGGATGTGCAAAGGTTTTACTTAGAAAATGATGCAGACCGCAAAGCCGCAGAAGTAACTGAGTTCGAAACACTAAACAACATAGAAACGCAGATCACAGATTGTGGAAGTGACTCAGTGTTCGCAGATATTTGAAGACTGTAAATCGCAAATATTATCGTAGATCTCAGATAAGACATCTGGTTGTTTTGACGCAAATAATCAAATACATAGACCAAAAGAACTACAACAGTTGCAGTGTTGTGAAGACGCACATCGCATATAAGGTAACTTGTATACTCCAGTTATTTGTTACAAACTTATTTCTTATCAAGGAAGTAGGAAGGGGAAAGGATCAGGAGTTGGGGCTTCCTTCGAGTAGGTGTTGGTAAAACTTTTCAGAGAGGCGGGACGAGGCAAGGAAGAGGGAGTTGAAGCTTCCTTCTAGTCGTAGCTAGTAAAAAAAAAGGGAGTTGGTGCTTCCTTCCGGTAGCAACTGATAAAACACTCAGGGAGTTGGAGCCTCCTTCCAATTTGAGCTGGTAAATGTAATTTGGGAGTGGGTGCTTCCATTCAGTTGTAGCTGAAGAAACAATTGGAGATTGTAGTCTTCCATGGGTTGGTGACTGATTTATACAAGTCAGAACTTGTGAGTAAGACAAACATTTGTTTCGGTTTGTGCCTGAAGTTTGTGGGTTGGTGCTCGAGGAGATCAAGGTCGTTAGAGGTCGGTGCCTGTAGGCAGCAGGTTGTTGCTTGTGTATTTGGTTGGCACCTGAAATGAGTTGGTGCTCATGTTTGGAAATTTCACTCACACTGATGTAATAATTCATTTTATCTATATATATACATATAATTATTTTTCAGTTCTTGTGCACAATTGTGTATATTACTATTTCAACTAAAAAAAAATTAAGTGGTGACAATTGTTGAAGTGTGAAAAAATTTATAATATGTGCTTTATACCGATCCCCCCCCCCGCTCCCCCCCTATCAGTATAAGATAAATCCAACAATTAGTATCAGAGCGGGTGGCTTTAGTGACAGATTAACATCTAGAAGATAGATCCAACACAGATATGGACACACAAGAATGATTTTCTACCAACAGAGCACCAAGGTTTGATGGTTCCAACTATACATTTTTGAAGATACGATTGGAGGTGTATTTGCAATCTCTTGGTATGGACATTTGGAAGTCAGTAGAAAATGGATATAAATTTCCAAAAGCAACTTCAGCTGAATCAGAAGAAACTGATGAAAATGAGCACACAACTCCTAGAATTGCACCAATCGATCCAGAGGATAAAAGACAATATGAGTGGAATGCAAAAGCGAAGAATGCAATACTCTATGGGATTGCTGACGCTAAATTCACTAAAGTTTTGCAGAGTACTACAACAAAGGAAATATGAGACAAACTAAAGAGCATCTATGAGCGTGATGAAAATGTTAAGAAGGCCAAATTATAGAGTTTTTCCGCACAGTTCGAAACACTGCAGATGAAAGAAGAGGAAGACAATACAGGCTATTTCCTTGGAGTTGATGAAAGAACCACTTATACTATGAAACAAGAACTCGACACGGTTCTCGTTTTTCTCTCTCATGATTTTAGTAGCTATTTTTACCTCCGTTCAAAAAAGGTTGATACCAGTATCACACATTTTCATTTCAAGGCATTTTTTTGGGCCTTGGAATCATCTTTGTCATCAAATATTTTTAATTTATATTTTCAAGTGTGTTTTTTAGAAATTTAACAAAATAACATACATTTAGAAGCAATTTAATATGAAAAGCATATGCATTTTGCAATTTTTCTTTAAAATAAGACATTTTTAATGAAAAAATTGTAAAACATTCTAGAAAATAAATACATTTAAAGCCACTTTCATTGGATTTTCAGTTATGTTTTGTATAAAAATGATACTATTTCATATTATTTTCCAAAAAGTGATGAATCACATAAATTCAAGAAAAAATATACTACATATTTGTAAATTACACATTTAAAACATTATATATAGACATTTTATTTCTAAAATAAAGTCCGGAAGTCAAAACATTACTGATATATCTTATAAAAAAGTTGTCAAATTTAACATTTTATTCAAGACATGAAACTAATCAACAATATCATGCATGCCAAATTCTTCATCGAAATTTGAATTTTATGGAGCTTGAATTTCTTCAGGGACATCAATGTCCTCTTCCATTGGGTCTTCTATGTTTGCAAGATGCCCAAAGTGCTCATTTCCAAACATCCCTCCTAATTGGGGTTGAGGCTCTTTTGACATCTTCGCCATAAGTGTTTTACTAAACTCTCATTTCTTCAAACCAACTTCTTGCAATTCATATGGAATAACTTAAATAGCATTAATTCTTTGTTTGATGTAATTGCATCGCAGTGGATCGTTATCAATGGATGTGCAATTTATCTCTTTCTATAAGGAGCATGCTATTGTTGTACGTAATCACAAAAACAAAAAATAGTTTAGTCAAATAGCATAAAGAAGCATACTTGAAAAAAAATGAAGAATAAAAAACTAAAACTTGAAATATGCTTTCATATGTAATATTAGAAATTTTACCTAAACCCGAGAACAAAACTAAGACCTAATCTCATTTTCTTGAAAATGTATTTATGAGATAATTAATCAACATTTATGGCTTTTGATAGATATTTACAAACACTCCTTTCAAATCCCTTTCTTCATATGTAAATTTTTTCAACCATGACATTATAAGTCAACATCGCACTATATTTGTCTTCATTATTTTCATTTATTAAAACAAATTCATAAGTCTCAATTTTTATCCAAGTTGCAAGATGTATATTTTCAATATCATTGAAAATGAATTATTGATGGAGCTAAGTTTTCTTATAACAAAAATATATAAAAGATGTTAAAAAACAAAACACACAAACAAAAATAATATAAAAACATTAATGTTTAAAAAAAATTAAAAACAAAAATATAAAAATAATTGTTTAAACTTTAATGTTTTAAAGAATAAAAATAAACTAAACAAAAAACAAAAAAATAAAATAAAATAAAACTAAGCTAAAATAAAATAAAATAATAAACAAAAATAAACTAAACAAAAAACAAATAAACTAAACTAAAATTAAATTAAATTAAACTGATATAAAATAAAATAAAAATAAAATAAAATAAAACTAAACTAAACAAAACAAAAATAAACAACAAAAATAACAAATAAAAAAACAAACGACAAAAAAATAATAAAACAAATAAAACAAAATATGCAAACATTAACCAAGATGGAGTGTAAAAGGATAAGGAGGGTTGGTTCACCTACCACTTTTTACACACCACCTCCCTTCCCTACCCCACTATATAAGGTGTGCATTTTATTTTATTTTATTTTTTATTTTAATTTTGTTTTCTTCACAACATTTGTTTTAAAAACACGACTTTTACACATTTTTTATAGAGTTTAAAAACATTAGTTTTTTACATAATCTCTTTTGCTTTTTACTTATTTTCTAAAATAGTTTTTCATTTTTTTAAAATTGTTATCTTTAATCTTGTGTCTTTTTTTAGTAAAAAAAATCAAAATTTGTTTCAACTTTTTTAGAATTTTTTTTCTTTTTATTTAATTTTTAAAATTTTTTAGGCTAAAATTATATGAATCGTTTCTTTTTGTATAGTCTAATATATGATTTCATTATGAATGCTGGCTTTACGGTATACCATTTCTAGATATGCATGCTTTCCTTGCATCCTTTGCTAATCAATGTTTCAGGAGTTTGCAAGGATGCTTTAAGTTTACAATTCTTGTCTCTTTTACAAGCCAATTTTTTATGATCCTTTCTGACCTTTTTCAATGCATATAAGAAATTATCTTAGGTTATCTTCCATTGCTTGTATTAATTCGTTGTTTATATTAGGAGCTATTTCATGATCATTTAGGCATATTTTGCTAGTATGTTTTAACAGAACTTCTTTTCTTGTGTACAGATATGCAAGTATCATGTCAATAAATGTTGTTTGAAAGGGGACGAATGCCCATTTTCACATGATCTTTCAGCTTTTCTGTGCAAGTTTTACCACACAAAGGGTTATTGTTTGGAAAAAGACATGTGTCGCTTCTCCCATAAGGTATGGTTTTTAGGAATCTGCAAGACAAATTTTCTTCTAGTGGTGGTTAGGCACTGAGTACATTCCGTTCAGATTTTTTATCTCTATGGTTGTCAGTCATCTAGAAGAAATATTGACTGGAAGTTACATATCTAGAAGTACTT
>LPNX011017343.1:966-12227 GCA_001517045.1 Pseudotsuga menziesii | reverse complement strand
CTCTCTCCCTTATGCTGGTGTGATCCGAAAAAACTAAAGCTTTCCCCAGTTATCTTTACACTTTTCCCTTTCCCGCACACTACCCCAGTCTACCAGTAGTCACATACCCTTTAACGCTCGCATACCCACATGGCAACCTAGACCCTGTACGCGTAAGGATGGAAGGAACAGGATACCACCCAGGACACATATTCCTAGTTTGTTAGGGGGNTTTAACGCTCGCATACCCACATGGCAACCTAGACCCTGTACGCGTAAGGATGGAAGGAACAGGATACCACCCAGGACACATATTCCTAGTTTGTTAGGTGGGCACCGATATTGATGAGATGATGTTACTCCATGTTTGGTAATTAGAGATACCGCTTGCCTCCATGTTTAAGGGCTACCGTAAGATCCCCTATGATGAGGAAGAAGGATTGCTACCGCTTGCCAACATATAGTTTCTGGCTTCGCTTATTCGAAAGCTTTCCCCATAGTTTATGGCTTTCGCCTATTTGCACTCCCACCTCGGCGGAGATTGGATGTGGGTGGGTTGTTAGTGAACCTGAGCGAACCTTACAACAGCCCTGGAATGCCTGGGGCCTTTAACCTACAAATAACTTGAATGCACGTGTATGCGTTGCCCACGAAAAAAGAAACGTGGGGACATTAACATCGAAATGACTGGAAATGACTGGAATTAACGTTGCAAAATATCCCACGAACAGAATAGATTTCTACAACAGCGGAAGGCCTAAGAAAGAAACCACACAGCTCGCGTCCACATATAGGAGGGAGAAATAAGCTCACCAGAATTCCCTTAAAACACACCCTTCATACTAACTTATCACGGCCCAGGAAATGAAGAGCATTAAGTTAAATCCCCAGGACGCTTTAAGTAAGATAGATGCTTTCTGTTGTCTTTATGCCTGTTATCAAGAGCAGGCAGTAAGTAAGTGAACAGAGGGCGCTTTATTTATGATGCTTTTACATCCGCATGAACCCTTAGGGAGGCATTATGTTACTTTCATTATAACCCTAGAGCCCGAACAACTGGACGTTCAATCCCCATTCACTTCAATCCGTACGCATTCAGTTCCATACCCACGCTTTCATTACTTATCTTTCTCTCTTATTTATGCTTTATGCTTTATGTCGGCTTGATGTAGGAGGCTTTATGTATATGCTTTTTGTTCAATCCGCAATATAAAAGGTGCTACGCTCTTTCCCGACAAAGGAGGGGAAGGATATAAGAACGGACGCTAAACCCCAGCACAGCAGTCGAACGCTACACAGGAAAGAATAAGATATGCAGGAATGAGATCCAATATTTAAGATATAATAAGGTGCTACGCTCTTTCCCGACAAAGGAGGGGAAGGAAATTAATNCCAGCACAGCAGTCGAACGCTACACAGGAAAGAATAAGATATGCAGGAATGAGATCCAATATTTAAGATATAATAAGGTGCTACGCTCTTTCCCGACAAAGGAGGGGAAGGTAATTAATTCGTCCCAAGCCTATTTAGTACGTCTGTGCCCTGCTCGAATCAGGAGGACAAAGCAGGGAGAAGGCAGCTAACCGAGCTTTTCGCCTTTCTATTTGACTTTGCTCTCACCCTTGTGACCTCCCTATGCCTCTGCATCACTCCTTGGAACGATAGGCTATGCCTTAAACTACACTTGGAACGCTATAAAATGCCGGAACAAAGCAGGAACTACAGGAGATGAAACAACATCTTATCCGGGAACAGGAGCTTATGTTGGAACACGCGCAGATGTTGGAGCACAACTCCTGGGAACAGCAGGAAAGGACAGAACAACACTTCTAGGAACGCTGCTCTTGTCGGAACAAATGGTTATGCACATTTGGGAAAAGGTACAAATGCTAGAACAATCTAATGGGAAAAAGAGCTTATGTGGTAACATCACTTCTAGGAACACTTCCAAATCCGACTGGTGTTGGTTCTATATCAAAAAAGTAACACGCTGGACTTACCCCATCCAATTATTATCTATACTTCGCTACTCGATCAACTGGGTATGGATCTCGATCTGCTAGTGTTGTAGGTGCTGCTGGAGGTGGAGCGTCTGGAACATCCGGAACAGAATCAATAGCTTAATCACTTACTTAAACGACTGAAACCCCTGCCTTTGTTACTGTCTCTACTACTGTCTCTGCTGCATCTTTAACTGCTTAACCAACTGCATCTCCTGCTGCTAGCTATGGGTATGGATACCTGGATCTCGAAAAGCATAAGCTCGCTAACAAAGGTCTTCATCTGGATCACAAAGATCATAATCAGGCTCTTAAAGAAACAAAAGTGAAACCCAGGTGGTGCAAAGAAAGCCAGATGCTGGTGCAAGATAAGCTACAGGTGGTACTGGTTCTGTATAAACAACTGCTTCATCGAAAGCAACTACTGAGTCAACTGCTTCATCAATGGCTTAACCAACTGCTACGGGTGTGAATGCTGGATGCGCTACCGAGGACTCCGCCTTTGCTTCTGGGTCTATATCTGAATCTAGTTTTGGGTATGCAAGCTATCGATCTGGATCTTAAACTGATGATGGTAAATACTATATTTCTATTGCTACTGTTACTTCTACCACTGCTATTGGTGGTACTGTTAGTTAGGGTGCTACTGGTGGTTCTTTTACTCTATCTCTATCATCCGGGNGTGCTACTGGTGGTTCTTTTACTCTATCTCTATCATCCGGAACTGGATCACGATCTAAAAAAGAAGAATCAGGATCACGATCATCAGAACCAACTACTTCCCCGACTGCTTTATCTACTTATGGTGGTGTATCTGCTATTGGTGCTGTTGCTTCTCAGTCAATTGGATATGCTTAAACTAACTCGGATGCTTACTTAGATGTAAACTGCTGCTAGCTCTAGATCCGCTGAATTATCTAGATATATTGAAGAAATAATTAGAGTATATAAGCGCTAGACTGTAGTAAGGGAGGGAGCACAAAGCGAGAACCAAAGTCAGATACAAATTGAAATGGTTTATATCCAATCCATACATTGCACGTTCTGATCCATGCGGCCCCTTACACGCATGCTATGATCGATGAATAAGGCTTCTCTTTTTAAACCCGTTAAACTGAACATTTATAACTGTGGATAGATATACTAGGTATTTTATGGTCTATCAGGGCTTTGAATCTTATACAGTTAGGGATGTTACCANAGATATACTAGGTATTTTATGGTCTATCAGGGCTTTGACTCTTATACAGTTAGGGATGTTACCGGTATTATACAGTGAGGTCTGGTCAACGGCCCCGTGAGGGGATTCAGGACGAGGCAATTAGGAACTGCTCTTTTCACCCTTCCCCATGATTGAAAGCCCGACCCTTAGCCCATCTACCTTTATACAAATAACTTACTCCTTTAGCTGGTTGGATAGCCCCCCCATGAGAAAATTACCTTGAACCTTAGTGCTATATATCCCTTGAGCCTGAGACCGCATTAAAGAAATGTTACCCTGGTGATCACCCTTCCCTTACATTTGACAAAAGCTTCGAAAAAGATAGCGACAAGTTCGGCGACAAGATAGAAGCCATCTGATGGGAGCAATAATGTAATATAGGTAGGCAAGCAAAAGCAAATTTGAAATCTGACTGCGTAGAGTTGTGAAGCTTCAGCAAAAAGAGAAGCCTGCTCTAACTCAGCAAGGATAATGAGGAATGCCATGACAGTGATGGATCCCGTCATTAGGAATCAATCTAAGAAGGAAAACAAAGCATGCCGAGGAAGGAAAAGCCTATTTGACGGGGGAAGGAGAGTTAAGTTTCTTATAAATGAAATGCATTTTGAGGGGGGGGCCTTACGGTGTGGCATAATGTACGTAATATGGTTTCTAGGCAGCTAACTAAGAGTTAAAAAAACATCCCGCCTAAGGTGCGTAGCTCTTTCCCGACAGGGGAAGGCAGTTTCCCACTTAGTAGACCTGTCTTAACTCGCCTTATTCTTAAAGCGTTAGGATCAGGGACGGAGTCGTCGACTAAAGGTAATGGTTTAACAACATCTCCCCCAGTANAATGGTTTAACAACATCTCACCCAGTATATCTGTTTTATAAAAGTAATCTTATAAGGTTGCACGACATCTCACTACGGGCAGGTTATGTTTAGCAAGGCCACGGGNTATCTGTTTTATAAAAGTAATCTTATAAGGTTGCACGACATCTCACTACGGGCAGGTTATGTTTAGCAAGGCCACGGTGTTTTCATCCCGCCCACGATAGGCTTTGGACCTGATCTGAGAGCTAGCTATGTCCCCAGAGGGCATGTTTGGGTTCCACAGGAGATTTTTCATATGGCTGATAGTAGACGGGGCAGCACTTTATAAGAAGGACATAAAGGCCCAGAGAGGGNATGTCCCCAGAGGGCATGTTTGGGTTCCACAGGAGATTTTTCATATGGCTGATAGTAGACGGGGCAGCACTTTATAAGAAGGACATAAAGGCCCAGAGAGTGACCCTAGATGCAGTGAAGGATCACCTGATTCCTCATGTGGCAGAGAATACATCGACCAAATAAATGTTCAAGGCTCTAGTGGATCTGTTCCAGAGCAATAAAATGAGCAGTAAAATGGTCTTTAATAAAAAGCTCCGAGATTGCCGGCCGGATGACCAGATCCGACAATGTTACCAGCTATCTCATACGGATCACACAGATTCGAGATCAGCAGAAGATCCCCTTTATGAATGGTTCCCATGGCTTGGTTAACCCTTTAAATGCAACGTTCATGAGCTCCGCGTCTACAACTTTCTATCAAATGGCTCAGACCCAGTCCCGGACCCGTATTGTGATCCAGGTTGAGATCGAGATCCTGCATAAGTAGGATAAAGCAACAGTAGCATCATCATAGGTAGAAGCATAGCCCACACTTACGTATAAATTTGAACAATAATAGGGGTTTTTNATCATCATAGGTAGAAGCATAGCCCACACTTACGTATAAATTTGAACAATAATAGGTGTTTTTTTTTTATAAGAATAGCAAAAAGATGGTTGCTACGGGGGTAGAAGAGCAGGTTTTATTCCGGTTGCTAGACATTGAGAACACAGAGTTAATTCAGTAGAAAGATGTTTGTAATTTCATTGAAAACTCAACCATAATGCGCTACGGGTGTAGAAGAGCAGGTTTTATTCCGGTTGCTAGACATTGAGAACACAGAGTTAATTCAGTAGAAAGATGTTTGTAATTTCATTGAAAACTCAACCATAATGCCTAGGCCATAGAGGTGTCCGGTGAGATAGAACTCAATAAATGAAGCCTTAGATGATGTTGCTGCTGAAACAAGCCAAAGAAGAGAAAGCAAACAACGGGTATATGATGCATTATCTATTGTAATTTATAAGAATAAGCCCCTCTCCCGTATGGTCGAGCTTATCTATTGTAATTTATAAGAATAAGACCCTCTCCCGTATGGTCGAGCAGCTCCGCCCCTCTCCTTTTAGTCGAGCAGCCCCGTACTTTAGTCGTTCCTAATTGGACTTTTCTTCCCTCAATGTCTAAGCGGAGTGAGATCTTGTCTTGTTTAAACAAATCCCATGTGTCTAGGAATAAAACCTTGCGGACCTTTGGGTTGATCTGGTCGATCCGAAAAACGTTGTCAAACACACACACATTTGCTAAAGCGAACCCTTGTTGATCCGGGTTCCGAAGCATATTTCCCATCTGGGTCGAGAAATCGCATGTTCTAATAGGCGAATTGATTCATTTCTCAATTCCCTCCGGCTTGGGCCTGAGTGCCTTCATCCAGCGGTATGTATAAATAACAACATATATAAAGGCCTTTCTGTGCCCGCACGATATCAACATAAACAGGTGAGGTGCGAAGCAATAAGGAAGATCCAATAAGAAGTCTAGTAAATCCCTTTGTCCCTCAAGCCTTTGAAAGGAAGGGGCTGAATGTAATCAACCAATCTTTTCGTGCGTGTGGTGGTAACATTCATTCAATGTAAGCAGCAGCTCTGGAGTGCTGTATAATTACGTATATAAAACAGAGGGGAGCGTAAAGCCTTAATTGCAAAGCAAAGGGGCGTAGCGGTAACGCAAGTAGGCAGAAGTAATATGAATAGAGTGCTTGCTTGCTCACTCCCAGCTCATCTAATCTCTGAAGTTCAGGCACGCAGTGAATAAATAAATAAAATAAGGTCCTACGGTGCTTGTCCGCATCGGGCAAGGTACTTAGGATAGAAATTCATCCAATCCAGTAAGTTTCTAAAGTAAATACGACTGGTCTAAATTCCTAAGCCCTTCCAGTCTAAGTAGTAAGGCTCTAGTTCCTAAATCCAAGAGGCGCGGAGCAACGATCCATCCAACCAACGATGGGTAGCTGTCCGAGAGTCTTCCAGCTTTCCCAGGTCCTGCCTCCTTCCCTCCCTCCATGCATCCATCCATGCAATCCGGGTGTTTAAGTTCGTAGATTCTGTAAGCCCCGAACCTTGTTNTTAAGTTCGTAGATTCTGTAAGCACCGAACCTTGTTTGCTGAGGTTGTGCAAATACGGTAGTGCAGCTGTAAAGAATAATCTATGGCATAACCAAAGGGGGANGCACCGAACCTTGTTTGCTGAGGTTGTGCAAATACGGTAGTGCAGCTGTAAAGAATAATCTATGGCATAACCAAAGGGTGAGTTCTCTAAAGAAGATAAAAAAGGGAAGGATTGAAAAGAAGAAACAAGCCTGCGTGCGCTGACTCCACAAAATGAAGAGCGGAGCGGGAAGCGCTGAACCTCTGGCCGGCCTCCTCTCAACACGCTCACGCTGGTTGGTTTAGCGAGAATTCCAACAGCCTGCCTTTTGCCTTTAAGCTGGACCACCATGGGTAGGGGAATTCTTGCTTTTAGGTGCAGCTATTAACTTCTTCGGGATGGGATGGCATAAAACAACCTTTACTGCAGTGTTTCCTAACTACCTGATACCTTAAGACTTTATCCTTGCCCTTATTAACCACTCGCCATTAATTGCTTATATGGTATGGGTACTGCTATATACTTCTCCGGATGGGATGGAGTCGACACTTATAACTTTGATGAGAAATCCCGCTATGCCCCTGATGCTTACTTAATACTCTTACCAACTATTAACACTTAAACAACCTAGAGTTACTGCCTGCCTTACTTAGACTTACAGCGTTGGATTGGATGGATGGATGGAAGGGAAGGCTTCAAGTAGAGCATTTTGACACGGGCGTTCAACAGAGCATGGGCGTTCACAATTGCTTACAGAATCGTACTTGGGGACGTATCTCTATTCCTANGCATGGGCGTTCACAATTGCTTACAGAATCGTACTTGGGGACGTATCACTATTCCTATTGACTTTATGTATGCCTATATTTCATTGTTTACTACTCTGATCCCCCNGCGTTCACAATTGCTTACAGAATCGTACTTGGGGACGTATCACTATTCCTATTGACTTTATGTATGCCTATATTTCATTGTTTACTACTCTGATCACCCTTCCTGTTATTGTTATATTTACCAACCTGTGAAATAATGCCTGCTTTACTTATACTTACAGCATCGGATGGAAGGGAAGGGGGAACATAGAGAGCATCGTTGTACGGGCTTCAAATAGAGCATTGGTCATGGGCTTCAGACAGCATTTACCAGCTTCCAGAACACTTAATTAATATGCTGAGTACCGCTATTAATATTGTCCTGACTGAGCGAGCGTTGCTCGGCCGGATACTAGTTAGGAATTAGAAACTACTGCCTTAGGAAGAGACTTCAAAAACTTGCCTTTTCTTCTCTCCTAACTACCCTTCGTACCCACCCCCCTTCNTAGTTAGGAATTAGAAACTACTGCCTTAGGAAGAGACTTCAAAAACTTGCCTTTTCTTCTCTCCTAACTACCCTTCGTACCCACCCACCTTCAGATCTATCCCCTCCCCTCCTTATACTTGATTAATTAATCGCTTAGCTTAGGAAGTACTGCTATTAACAACCCCTCTTCTCTTATCTATGCTCGGTTCCCCTGCTGCATCCGGGTTATCTTCCATACNCTTGATTAATTAATCGCTTAGCTTAGGAAGTACTGCTATTAACAACCCCTCTTCTCTTATCTATGCTCGGTTCCCCTGCTGCATCCGGGTTATCTTCCATCCCTTGACCTCGATTTATCGCTGTCATATCGGTATTATTCCCCAGCGCCGCCCCTTAATGATTTGTCGTTTCTAGATTGGTCTCATAATTGGTCTCTGCCCCTTAACGATTTATCGTTTCCAGATTAGTGTTCCCCGCTGCTAGCTGCCACTCCGTGCCTCGACTCCCGAGCTCAAAGGCCATGGCCTTTGATCATTGTTGATTGGCCGGCCATAGCTTGGGGGACCCACTGCCAGATACACCTACCTATTTTTTGGTTGGGGTACCACTTTTCCTTCAGCTCTTCCATTTACTCATTCGACAATGAAATGACATTATTTCTTCACTGAAACAATGAGTTCGCCGGATCTCCTAAACTCCTAATACTCAACTGGAAGGATAGAGGGACTCANTTTCTTCACTGAAACAATGAGTTCGCCGGATCTCCTAAACTCCTAATACTCAACTGGAAGGATAGAGTGACTCATCTGAAAGGAAAGGCCACCCTACACACCCCAAGGAANGATAGAGTGACTCATCTGAAAGGAAAGGCCACCCTACACACACCAAGGAAGGAACAGGTTTAAGGCTTTGAGCTTAGCTTCAAGATTGGTTGATGCCCTTCCCTCCACAAACAAAGGAAAGACTGATCGAAGAGTCATTATATAAACATAATCATATGACTTGCCTTAGAAAAAGGAAGTAAGTGCTTGCTTTTAGTTCTTTACTTGCCTTCCCTTCTAAGCGTGCGTTAGCAACTGGCTTAAGAGCGTTAGCTATAGCCTGGTTTACTCTCTACCGAAAGCATATGCCTTCTGGGAGGTTGCTTTTGCTCCGAGAGANCCTGGTTTACTCTCTACCGAAAGCATATGCCTTCTGGGAGGTTGCTTTTGCTCCGAGTGAGGCGCATAGTGGAATGGAATCAACTTATTTCATTAAGCTTATCCATCATNGTTTACTCTCTACCGAAAGCATATGCCTTCTGGGAGGTTGCTTTTGCTCCGAGTGAGGCGCATAGTGGAATGGAATCAACTTATTTCATTAAGCTTATACATCACCGGTTAATGCCCGCGAAGCCACTCTATGCGAGAGCCACCGAACAGCACAGCGGCTCTTTTCAACACGAAGGAGGAAGCTGAAGCCTTATACCCACCAAGCACAGCCAAGACTAGCCCCCCCACCACCACGTNCTCTATGCGAGAGCCACCGAACAGCACAGCGGCTCTTTTCAACACGAAGGAGGAAGCTGAAGCCTTATACCCACCAAGCACAGCCAAGACTAGCCCACCCCCCACCACGTNACCGAACAGCACAGCGGCTCTTTTCAACACGAAGGAGGAAGCTGAAGCCTTATACCCACCAAGCACAGCCAAGACTAGCCCACCCACCACCACGTATCAATCCCTCTCACAGCCAGCATTGGCATTTACCAGTGTGAGAGGAAGGAGGGAGACCTGGGAAAGCGCAGGCAGACTTCGTTCCTTGGGTAAAGCGGGAAAGCCACTTAGGGAGGTAGCGGACGGACGGAGTTATTCAAAAAGAGCCAGTTGACTAAAGCCAAATTATAGTTCTTCTCCCCAGAGGCATATTACCTTACGAACCCCCAAACCACCATCTTTTATTTATCCAACGCGTGTTTGGGAAGGAAGGTTTTTTATCGACCGAAACCGGTTGGGTGGGAATAGATAAATAAGTAATAGCTTATTCATCAAAGTTTTATGGGTCACACAAGATGAAATAGTAATTTCTTTTACTCTTAGATTATTTTATCTTTCATTACTTCGCATCCTGAACTGGCTGGCTGGGACTCTTTGCTTAAGAAAAAGGCTTGGCTAATGCCTCCTTCTTTGCCAANTTCTTTTACTCTTAGATTATTTTATCTTTCATTACTTCGCATCCTGAACTGGCTGGCTGGGACTCTTTGCTTAAGAAAAAGGCTTGGCTAATGCCTCCTTCTTTGCCATCTCTTGGTGTGGATGAGCCATCATTTGAGTGAACTTCTCTTCTTTACAATTATTCACCTGAATTACCTTCTCTCCCAACTGCACATGCTGATCTATGTGCTTATCTCAATCTGCCATAATAGTGATGAGGGAGTCTTGATGTTAAAACAAATTCTTTTTTCTTAATGGCAATATTTTTGTTGAGGCCTAAAGGAATAAGCAAGACCCAACTCTATACGTAAAAAGAGTAAGTCTACAGTCTATGAATAAAGAGACATAAGCCTATACGTACCAAGGAGAGGAGCTATCGCGGGATAGGTGGTTTCCTCGGGCTGTGTTCCCTCCCTCTGAAGGTTGGTCCAGCTCTATCGCGGGATAGGTGGTTTCCTCGGGCTGTGTTCCCTCACTCTGAAGGTTGGTCCAGCTCTTTGCTCAAGGCGGCAGTCTATAAAAGAAAGGCCTGCCCCTGANTCCCTCACTCTGAAGGTTGGTCCAGCTCTTTGCTCAAGGCGGCAGTCTATAAAAGAAAGGCCTGACCCTGAGCTCTTAAGAAGCTACCTGCAGTCATCCAAACAAGCCAGTAAACAAATCTGAAATATAGACTAGTATGTAAAGTAAAGTCATCTAGTAAAAGGATGATTCCTAGGCCAAGAGACTTGAAGTTACAAAGGTGACATGAAGAGTAAATATCCGCAATGGGAGAGAGGGTTCGGATTGGATACCGGCTCAAGATGTCATTAAAAGGAGTCAATGGAAGTGTAACTATTGGAGTCGGTGTAACTCTTATGAGTAACCAGTGGCACACCAACCTAAACATGTTGCATCTCATCTGGTCCATCCTCCTCATCTACTTGTGCATCCTTCTATAGATCCACATCCCATTGTGTAGCTGGACCGCGATGACTAGGATATGTAAGCTCATCATTTCCTACCAAGGCTTAGTCAGTAACAAATTCCGAACTCGTTAAGAGTGTGATACCCCTGTTACGTGCTAATAGAAAACTCCAATTATTAGTAACAAAATAGTGGTATGAGTTAGCTAGACAGTTAATTAGAGTAAATGCCTATCTGTCCTTAAGTGGTATACGGTGTTAGTTATATATGATTAAACCAATCTATGCCGACTGGTTACAGAATGACCATGTTTCTACTATTTAACCTGCAGATTGACGCTTTAACCCCTTCTACCACAAGCTGCACGAAAATTGATTTATCACGTAACTAAC
>LPNX011017318.1:7530-21563 GCA_001517045.1 Pseudotsuga menziesii | reverse complement strand
TCTCATCCAACATCTGTAATTCAATACTAGTTAACACTTGCAAAAATTTATGAGAAGCCTAAGGAATCTAGTAATACCTAAAGGCCAATTTAATCAATTTTAACTCTAAGCCTTTTCAACAATAATGGGCAATAGAGAATGTTATTTAAAAGAGAAAAATCATTTTCCTCTCCTCCACATAAAAACAAAATAAAAATCATTTTATTTTAAAGCTGAGAAAATATTGATTTTATATATCTTATTTTGAAGATCTTATTAGCTTTTTTTTTAAGCTAAAAGGAGATATGCAAGCTGGTCTAACATTTTATATAGATCTTTTATTAAGAATTTGTATCACTACTTTAACTGAGATAATGAGCATTTACATCACTTATTTTAAAGACATAATAGCTCGTATATAATTAAGTGCTTCTTGGATGGGATATTCCCACTCATGGTTTAATCCTCTCTCATATGACACAGATTGGTAGTAAACAAGAAGCTGGATTCAAAATTGAAATTCACTATTTTCTGATATAAAGATGGATTTCACAAATAGACATATTCCTAGACTTACAATAAAAAAAATTTGTAATAAGCCATAACTTTATTGGACATTTTTTTTCTTCTGCTAGTTTATTAAAACTTCTTTCCCCAAATTCATTATTACTCTTAAAGATTCATTAAGACCAATTCATTATGACTCTTCAAAATTCATTAAGACCTTTTTTTTTTCCAGATTCCACTTGAATTTTACTTTATATGAAAAAGTGTATACTATAATTATTATAATTGTTTTCTTATTTTTATTGTATTTCTGATAAGTTTCACTTGATGACTTAACTTACTTACTATTATCTTCTTCAAACTTCTCTTTCTAGAAAATTAAGTTAAAGTCCACTCAAAAGTATAGTATCATTTTCTCATAAAATTAAGTTAAAATCCACTCAAGATTATATTATCATTTTGTTAAAAATAACATTAAACAACTAATTACTCTTTCTAAAACATAAAATAGGTGAATATGGATTTTTGAAAAAAAAATCTCAAACTTGTATTTACCAAAGTCAAACTTAAGTGACCCACACTCAAAGTAATCCTTATCCCCCCAAAAATTGAGTGGATCAACTCTCTCATTTATGAGTGGTGCCATAACCCAAGAGTTATTATGATCTTAATGGGATACGCAGGTCTGGCCTACTCTCCCCAAAGTAGTCCTTGTCCGAAAAAGAACTGAGTGTAATTTTCAATGTCAAAAGTATTAATAATATCGTTATCACAATCTATAAGAATTTTGAGAAAGATATGGGAATCAATATCATTGATGCCAACCCAAAGAATTGGTAAGTAAGTCCTTGTCCGAAAAAGAATTGAGTGTAATTTTCAATGACAAAAGTATTAATAATATCATTATCACAATCTATAAGAATTTTGAGAAATATATGGGAATCAATATCATTGATGCCAACCCAAAGAATTGTTAAGTAAGCCAACTAATCTGGCCTTTTCTGAAATATTAAATGGTTGACATAGATTGATGCAATGGATTCTTAAGGTGGCAGCTAGACATAGATTGATGCAATGGATTCAGGAATTAACATTAAATTGTCCATTTCCAATCTCGATTCTCGAGTAAGGTTGAAGGAATTTTATTTGATATGATCTCTAAGGCATTAAATGAATGGCGCAGATTATTCAACAAGCAATCTATGGAGCTCCAACACTAAAGAGAGAAATCTTGAATAGGTGGTTGAGTTGATTTCTCTCATTTCACTTCTACTTTTATCCAAAATCTTATCTTCGTTGTTTAATTGAATAGTTAATATATTCCATCTGGTCTTAAATAGTTTATATTTTTTATTCATTAATTAAGTTTTGCCTCTAGTCACTAGAGGTATTAAAATATAAAATAAAATGATAATAGAGTAGTTATTTAATAGTTTTACAGTTGCTTGCAAAGAATGAGATAGCGCAGGTTTCTATAAAGAGTTTAGAAAACCAATGGTGTAAGTAACCGATAAGTAATTATATTTCAAAGAAAAAGCAGTATATAAGTATACTCCATTGCAAAAGATAATAAACAATTAGCATTTAAGGTTTTCATATTTCTAATATTATTTTCTTACCACATCATCTCAGGTAGCTGTCATTAGGTACATCAATTACCCGAATTCCAAATTAATTCAAATCATTTAATGCGACAGTTAATTTCAAGTTATAAATTTTATATACATGTCTTCTAGGAGAATACTGTAACTTTTACACATGTCATCTTACCTTATTCTATTATATATTTACAATACCAAATATAAATTATTTAATTGTATATAATCATTTTTTTTAAATCCCTATATACTTGCAAGGGTATATTTATTTATTTGTATTTACACATTTTCTATTCATAAATTTAATTATAATTAGGATTTAAAATTATGCCATATGTATTATAAAAAGAATTATTTAGTACCTAAGATTCTTAACTTATAATTCAATAAATTACTCTTATTTCACATGCTTTTCAAACACCAGTCTTTACTTATTTTCACTTTTCCAACTAATTTTCACGATGGTTCACCTTTCACTTCATCTCACTTCATATACTTTTCAAGCTTTAAGTTTTCATCTATTTTCACTTTTCCAACTATTTTTCAAGCTCCACTTTTAACTTATGGTTAACTAAATTAACCTTATTTCATATGCTTTTAATCTTTAAGTCTCCTATTTGCCATTTTTTATTAACTTTTGTGTCATATTTTTTTAATTTCACAATTTTTCCAACCGATTTTTTATTTGAGGTTTCATATCGCAAAAAAATGCAATTTTACAAGTTTTTTATTGATTTTTTTACAAGGAGTTAAAAGTCACATACCCTTTCATGTCATAATGACTAGGGAAATGATCTTTTAATGTGCATGGGATCTTTATAACCATGAATTGTATGTGTGAATTATCAAAACAGTTAACTTCTTTAACAGAACGAGGAAGTAAAAAGGAATGCAAATTAATAGAAATGCAAATAATAAACTTAACACAGTGGATGATAAACTTAGTAGAAATGCAAATAATAAACTTAACTTAGTCTTTAAAGGCCTACGTATCTAATTCCTTGCTTCCAATGGGATCGTTTTAATTATTTCTTTAAATGTTGGTTACATGTATCATTAACATGGCCAAAACAATTCTAAATGCTGCCAAGAAGACTAAGAAGTCTTTACATGACTCCTCTCACCCTCGAGAACTCCTCAATGATGGCTCACTAGTCTTCAATTACAGTCTTGCAATGTCAAAAGACAAATACAATAAAACTTATGCCAAACATGCAACACATAAAATTGCAGATTAACAAGAAAAAGTGTAAACTATAAGTTTAACAACAACCTTCACAAACAACACTTGGAATCATTCCTCGGCTTTGTATCTCTGTAATCCAATACTGTGGGTTCTGTCAATATGGTGCACTTCTACTTGCAGTCGTTCTGTTAGCCCAATGGTCACCACCCTGCAGTGCAGAAGTACAACGTCTGACCTTGTCAAAACCACGACTCTGCATCCAAATACCACAATGCATTCAATCACAATGGCACCAAGTTTGAACGCTAACCTTTCACGGCTCTTGTGCAACTCCAAAATTTCTGCAATCAATTGAACTGAGTTAGTAATCCCACACTCCAAACTCTTTTTTGTCTAGATGTTGATGTTCAGTCATACATCAAACAATGATGTTCCATTTCCATCGAAATCATTCATTCCACATCTATTGGTCTATCTCTATCCCTGCCTTTTTCGTCCCCTCAGGTTGTGCCCAAGTTGTATGTTAAATAGTATAATAATGTTTGTTCTCGATCCACAGGTAACACTTTAGATTCGTGAGAAACATGCCTAATCGGGTATGAAATCCGATTTAATGCTTAAATTATACTTCTAAATAAAATCAAATATCGAATGCATGGATTCCGCAACAAAAATTGCAAGCCAGGAATCAAAAATCTCGACTCCAAACAAAAAACTCAAATCCGCAAGCATAAAAACTAGATTGATCTCGATTCGTTGATCTAAATCTTTTTAATGTTGGACCATCGATTTGCAAACTGTCGGTGTGATCCCAACCATTACAATTTTGAACAATTCATAATAGTATTGTCAGTTTTGACTTTTCGAACATAATTGTTTTGATTCCGACTATCCCAACGTCGAAAGTCGACATTGTTAAACAACTCTAAATACGATCCATTTCGACACTAGTACAACCATCAATAATTATCCTCCCGAGTTTCGATCCCAACTTCGAAGGTCTAAAGTTGGAAATAGGTCCATGTCATTTCCAACTTGATTGTCAATTGTGCAACAAAACTGCCATGTGTCAACGAATACTTGGTCCATGTGTCAAAGAATAATTTGTCCACATATCTGCCACTAGAATTCCAGCTCAGATGGCCAACTCAACACCTACAACTTTCCATGTTATCTCAACCTGCCATGGCATCGCATCCTACCATGTGACACATGGTGTTTCCATGTCGACGTACAATCCATGGTTGACACTATGGGTGTGCCATGTGGCACCCTTCTACCTATTTCTCTGAAAATTTAGAATGTGATATATTTCTCGTTTGAAGTCTGTTTTTTTTGAAACGAATATTGCTCGAAAGCTCCCAACGAAATCTACCCGACTATATCCTTTTGTTCAATATTTGAAGAATTATATTTTTCAGTCATGTGGGAGATCCTCCTAGATCAAACCTCTCCACTGGATAACTTTTGGTCCCCCTTGTCTAGTATCCTTCGTCATTTATGCTTGAAATATGACTATAAGTATGATCACCACAAAGGAGAATACAAAAACAACACTGTTGAGTAAAGTAAAATTTCTTTCAATGAAACATACATCTACATCCACTATTACTTTTTCCAACCATAATCCACTGATTAGTAACATAATAACATAACTGAACATATAGATGTAAAGGAAATTGAACGAACAATGTACTTGTCTTTCTTAACCAAACAATTCACCATCAAAGGATCACTCATAGTCTACAAACCTAAGTCTTGGATGTTCCTATGTGGCAATTCGTTCTTTTGTACTTCATGCAAATCATCATAGTTAACAGATATGAAAGACAAAAAATTTCCTACATTCACAAGCCTTTTCAGTTATGCTATAGAATCCCAAGATAAGTTAGCTTTTAGGAAGTGAGCTTGAACAATGTATTGTACCTCATCCTTGGTAAGCTGGTACTTGTTCTTTTCTCGGTAAAATATTGCTTTCCTATAAGTATTTCCTAATACAATACCACATAATTCTAAGTGAACCACATCCAAATCAACTTCATCCAAAAATATGTAAGTTATAGCAAACTTGAGTGTGCATTGCTTCATAACTTATTGTTGCGTATTTTCACAAACCCTTCCAAGTGTATGTGGTTTGGAGTGTGATTTAGTTTCCAATCCAAGCTTTTTAACTATCAATTTTGATACCAAGTTAGCTTGTGATCCACTATTAAATAAAGTATCAATTTTGGTTGTTTAGAAATCAATCTAATGTGAAAAAATCACTCCTTTTCTTTTCATCAACAACACGTTTATCTTTTAACACACAATTAGAAGAATATTCACCTTGTAAACCCATGTCTACAACTTTTGTGTTCAAATCAACTAAAGACATCTGAGATACACTAGACCACAAATTGTTGTGCCACAAGAACTAAGGTCCCATAGGTACTATCACAATCAAGGATAGTAGCGTATAGGATGATGCCACTATAGTTTGAGGTCTTCTACATGAATCATTGATGGTACATGTCCCATCACGTGAATACCAGTATTGATGTTGAACATGAAGAAACATCATCTGATTACAGGTCATTACAATATACCATCAACAGACGCGATATGACCCACCAATGATGGAAATGGGTGTCAAGTCACCTAGTACATTCAACAAGTGTGAATAAAGGTTTTGAGGTCAAACACTTGTAGAATCCATTGTTCAGAAGTCATTGATGTATTCCCAACCTTCGATGATGAGAGAGCCTTCCATTAATGATTACAAGTCTCAAGGTACTCATCTGATTTTAGATCCGAATTCCAGAATAGATGATTTGAAGTCGATGGAATGAGATCCACTAAAGGAGGGAATTAGGGCATCCCCCATCAACTAGACTCAGGTATGCAACTAAGTTGAATGATTTGGAAGAATTCAGAGGAACAAGATATACACAAACCAATAACCGTGTGCATTTCCCGTGTGTATCGGATGCAAGTAGTACACGAAAGACACCCTCTAAATAGCAGCCAATGATAAAAATTGTTGAAAAAAAAAGAAACCACCAATGAGGTTTAATGGAATCCAAGGAGCGACACAAATCCCAATGTGTGAATAGATTTATTATTTTCAAACACAAGGAAAACCACTTAGTTAGCAATCAATGATGAGGTGTCATATGTTGAGTTCAAGGTCACCTACCATTGATGAAAGTAGGCCCACGATGCTAGGTAGGACAACGGATTCACGTGATTCTGAAATGCACTTTTAAGGGATGGTCGACACGCAAACATTAGAGGAAATTTGGGGTCTAAAATGGGCCTTATAAGAAAACGAGTCAACAATAAATTATTGTGAGTTGGAATTCAAGAACCAATAAAATTTCAAATAAATGAGTCAACCATAATGGTTGAATTGACATATTTGTCATAAAAAAAACTACTTTTTTTGTTCGTATTTTCAACATATCTCCCTGTGTTTTTACTCAAATTTCGATCGGGAGGGCTCGTTGGCTACAAAATTTAATTTCGAGGAGTACCCACACCGCATACTTTTTATGGGCCCCGCTACCCCAAAAACAAGAAATACCTGAAAAAACGTGATGATGACATCATCAACATGGTTTTTTTGGTATTTCTTGTTTTTGGGTAGCGGCGCCCGTAAAAAAGTATGCAGTGTGGGTACTCATTGGATGCGGAATTAAATTTTGCATCCAACGAGCCCTCCCGATCGAAATTTGAGTAAAAACACAGGGAGATATGTTGAAAATACGAACAAAAAAAGTAGTTTTTATCTTTCTTCCTCCAAAATTAATAAATATTAATTTATTATTTTAACTATTATTTTATTATTTTCCTTAGGAGGCCCATTTTAGACTTGAAATTTCCTCTAATGGTCAAGAAATCTAAGGAATTGTCGATTCAGGTTTATAGAATTCCTTTAAACAAGAGAATGAGGCAGATGGATAAATTCAGGCAGCATAGAGTCACGAATGAACATTGACACATCTCTGTGATGCAGGGGAATCAACAAAGTCTCCATAAGGACTTGAAGCTTAACCAGTCGAAGGAGTAAACTCTGAGTATCGATTTTAGCTTCCTAAGGCCATACTAAACCCAAACCTTTGATGGATAGACTTAAAATTGATGCTCTGTTCAAAGGAAACATGACCACTGCCAATATAAGACAATATCATTTTCCAAACTGGTTTTTATGTTTTTCATTTTTTTTTCGTGTATGGTACAAATGAGAGGAAACGAGTGTCATGGGAAAGCAAACTAGTTCCATGTATTGGAACATACCTATGCTCAGTGCAAAGAAACACGATCAAGATAAGGACACTTGGGGGGGGTTTCCTCCGAGCTAAGGGAAAATCAAGGTGCAAAGGTTAAATAATATACTCTACTTGGATATGATAGAGAAATTCTTAGGCAATTTGTCTTATAATGATAAATCAGGGGCTGACATTAGGCTAAAAAATGCAAGCAGCTTAATGATATGCAATTACAACTTGATATAAAGCGATTCCCTGTGGGTGATGGGAAGAATAAAAGATAAGAAGAAACCTCAGGTTTCCATGCAAGGACATGGCAGGACTATAAGGGACTCGAAGCCCTAAGGAGGAATTGCAACATGGGCACCAAATGAAAAGATGGTTTCTAACTACAATACCCATGGTCGAAAAATCACTACCGCTTAAATAAAAACACTTCTATAAGCATCTGGAAAGTTCTGTGTCGCCAAAGAGTGTCTTCATACCTAGGGCTTATAAATCGTGGCCATGGGATCATGCAAAATTGCATGTGGATTGAAATCCTATCCTATATGCCAGGGACAATATATACATGTCAGAGGCACGAACATGCTAATAATTGGTAAAATCCATTATGACTCGGAGAAACTGCTTAAAAAAGTACCTCACATTACAATATTAGCACATAGGATTCATTAAATATAAAAAGTAGGGTGGAAAACTATATAAAAGTGGGTTTCTTTAAAACAATATAAGTATGAAATTTTACTACGTCATTTTCATTTTCTATTCATTTACTCAACAAAATTACCTCCTAGCCATACATTGTACACCATCACAGTGTGTGATTTGCAAATAAAAACCCTTCAATGTTGTAAAATATGCAAGGTTAAACCTAAAAATCAATACATGTTTACTAATTATTAAGATTATTTAGACCTTACATCTATACTTGTATATTAATTAAATTTAATATTATAGATTATACTCATTATTTTGTTTTCATCTTTAGGTCTTGGTAAGATTTTTTAGCACATGAACAAGATTTTAAAGTAAACCAAGTATTTTCCCTTACCACCTTATTTTTCTTTCTTCCTCCTCTTTTCTCTCATTTTTTGATCTTAAAATGGTATATATACAAAATATCAAAATTATAATTACAATAAAAAGCATTTCACAATATATTTGTATTTTAATATTATATTTCATAAGATAGTTTGCAATAAAATTTCTTCTAATCCTAGAATTCTCTTCCAATATCTTTGAATTATATGGCACTACGCATTACATGATTTCGAAGATTATTCCAAGCTTCATTGGTTTTTTTCAAAAGAAAAAATACCAGTCTTTGTTATTCGATTAGAATCAAAAGACATCTTTTACATAGCATCAATGACTGAGCATTCAGCAATCAGCAGAGACAACAGTCAAAGCAGCACAATAGTAACAGAAATGATCAAAGCATACTGCATCATCCAAGATAGAAGAAACAAAAGTTTGATCATGGCAGACTTTACTCATCATCCCCGCGTTAACAGGTCAGAAATGCTGATAGAATCGAAGGTGATCAACAATCAAATAATCCGGAGCAAAACTTGCTAGCAGAGAGGACTCTAACCATGACAAAAACATCAAAAATGCACATTTTGTTGATGGCCAATTAGGCTGAAAAACTCAGCAGCTAAAATAGAACAAAGTGGCCCTCATTTATGACCTTGCCATCAAAAAATTCAGAGAAAAAACCATGACCCAAATCCAAATTCAGGGCCTTCTTTGAGAGTCCATCTGCCAGAGAGTTATGCTCCCAGAAAATGTGCTTGAAGATCACCTGAGGGGCCAAAAGAAGCAAATTTCTTATATATTTGCACCAATGCATCAGATAAGGAACATCAAGTGTCGACGATCGATTGAGCCAAGAAATTATAACCAAAGAGTCACCAAAAATCAACTGAATAGGGATACCCATCATCTGGCTTACTTTGAGAACAGCCCAAGAAGCCAATAACTCAGCTCTTGTATTTGTACCAAGTCCACTACCAATGGAGAAACAGAAATAGTGTTGTTCATTTAAATAGATAACAAATCCCGAACCACTAATATTGTCTGCTGCAGCCCCATCAAAAAAACCACGGGGGAAGGTCAAAACAGGTTTAGGACCAATTTTCTGGATTTTTAAGGATTTAGTAGGAGCAGGATAAGTGTTTAAAAGACCTTCTATTCTGATAATTAAAGCTGGAATAGCAGGTTTCCAATTCTCAAAGATACACTTGTTACGAAGGATCCAAATATTCCAAAAAATGAAAATAGGCAGATATCTATAGGCAGCCTTGCAGAACGGGGAGTTGAACCACTGAATCAATAGGGAGCATACAGTATCGTGGATTGGGAAAACAAAACCAAATTTTGCAGCAAAGTAAGTGAAGATTCTCAAGCTGGTAGGGCAGGATAAAAAAAGATGGGGAATATCTTCCGAGTTACTTCCACAAAAGATGCATCTGCTTGGCCCCTGAAAGCCTTTTCTCTGCAATTGGTCCCAAGTTAAAATACGACCTCTTACCAAAAGCCAAGTAAAACAAATAATTTTCAGAGGAATACGTTGATGCCATAGAAATTCCAGCGAAAGATCTGGAGGATCGAAACAACTTTGAGAGATGCAATCATATCCTTTATCAGCCGATAAGGAGCCAACATAATTTAAATGAGACCAGAGAAGAGAATCAATTTGGTCTGATAATAAAATTCTGCCATATTCTAGGCCCCGTATATAACAATCCCAATGAAATTTCCATTCATTACAAAGGTCTAAATCAGCTGCCGTGAACCAGTAAGAAGTAGCCAATGTGATAAGATTTCTGGCATGATTTAAAGTAACTATTCCATAATCTTCCAAATACTCCCGTAAACCAACTGGCAGAATGTAATTTGTGTGAAAACCTACTATAGGATCAGCACCAACCTGAATAGAAGAGCCATTTCCAACATTCCAAATCAAACCTTTGCCGATCCACGCCAGAGTGTCAACAAAACCTCTCCATAAAATAGATACATTCCCAACTACAAATCTTTTCTCTCTTAACCAAGTATGGACAGGCCTGTTCTTCAAATATTTGACTGAGATGAGCTTATTCCAGATGCCGGAACTATTTAGCACCAACCAAAAACTTTTCATTCTCAAAGAAAGGCTAAAACTTGGCAAATGTTTGGTCCCCCATCCTCCCTGAGAAATCGGACGAGCCAGCGATTTCCAATCCATGAGATGAAATTTAGTTTTATTAGCTGAGGATCCCCAAATAAAGGAGAAGATCATTTTCCTAAGTCTGTCAAGAATGGAGGCCGGAATAGGAAAGAGGGACAACCAGTAAACTGGGATACTCGAGAGGACTGATCGAATGAGAACAAGACGGCCTCCAATAGACAGCATTCGATTGGTCCAATGGGAAATCCTTTTTTCAAATTTAGTGATGAGCCAGAACCAATCTTTTATCAGGTAACCAGAAGGCTTCAGATAGCAGCCAGTATAAACAAAACCTTTAGACAGAGAATCAAGTCTCTAGGGAAAATGACCAGCTAAATTTTGAAGGATATCCTCACCCAAATCATTATGAAGGAAGCTGGATTTATTAATATTTATACTCATACCAGAGGCTTCACAAAAAAATCCAAAATATCCTTGAAAGCTCTCCATTCCTCAAGAGAGCCAAAGCCAAATAAAATCACATCATCCACAAACAATAAGTGTGTGAGAGAGAGACGAGCCGATATTTTTATACCTTTGATCTTACCCTGTCTTTTGGCCTCCTCAATCAGCAGGCTAAGTCCTTCTATAACCAGGATAAACAGCAGAGGGGATAGTGGACAGCCTTGTCTTATTCCCCGAGAGGCTGGGAAAAAGGAGGATGGAGAGCCATTAACAAGAACTGAAAATTGAACTGAAGAGATACATCCCAAAATCCAGTCCACACCAACCAAGGGAACTCCAATTTGTAAGAGAATAAGATGAACAAATGACCAGTTAACCCTATCAAATGCTTTAGACAGGTCTAGTTTTAGAATAAGAACATTCCTTTTCTGGGTTTTAACAGTATGTAATACTTCTTGGGCAATCCCTATGGGGTCAAGGATCTGTCGATTTTTAAGGAATCCAAACTGCTAAGGAGAAATGGCTTTGTCTAGGAAGGGCTTAAGTCTCATGGCAGCAATTTTTGAGATCAATTTATAACAGAGGTTACAAAGTGAAATAGGGCGGAAGTCTGCAAAGTTAACAGGCCTATCAGTCTTCAGAATAAGAGTGATAAAAGTATAATTTAAAGCTGGAGACACCCTGCCAAGAACCCTAGAGGATTCAACCATCTTAACAAGATGAGGGCCCAACAGGTCAAAGAAAGTCAAGTAAAATTCAACAGGCCAGCCATCCGGGCCTGGGGCCTTATCTTTTTTGAAAGATTTGAGTGCTTTTTCAACTTCAGAAATAGTAACAACACTCGAAAAAACCTCTTTCTCATCAGACTCAAAAAAGGAAGGAAATAAGCGGATAATTTTTAGTTGAGCAGAAATGGAGGTCAAATTATCATCTTCAAAAATATTTCTAAAATGACGGATCCCAAGAGATTTGAGATTTGAATCATCCGAGACCCAATCCCCACTTTCATTTTGTAAACTCCAAATCGCATTGTGGTTTTTCCATGCAGAGGCCAATGCATGAAAAAACTTTGTATTTGCATCCCCATTCGAAGCCCAAGTGATCCGACTTTTAAGTCGAGCTTAGTAGAGTTCATGATCAATCACCTGTTTTAGTTCAGCCTTAAGAGAAAGGAGTTTAAGCTGTTGATCGTCAGACAATAATGCGGAAACAGAGGAAGATAGAAGGGAGTTAATTTCCTCTTCCAAAAGGACAGACCTGTCCTGCATCTTTCTGGCTTCAAGTTTAGTCCAGGATTTGACTCTAATTTTTAGTGTCTGGAGCCTATAGGAGATATCATACATGGGGTCTAAAGGATTATCAGAGAGAAGAAGAGGCCATTCAGATCTTATCATTTTTTTAAAATCCTCATGTGTGTGGGCGGCCCGTCATGAACTCGACGGAGCCTAATACCCAAGTATAACAATAATGATAAGACTTATTACATAACGGAGGATGCCACAAACCGACAACTCATCCGGGAGCTAGCCAAAACTGGCTACGCTCACATGATACAACCAAATCAAACATCGAGCTGCACACCGTCATGTCTGCACAAGCCTCGTCCACAAGCTGCATCCTGCCTAATGCAACCTGCTGTAGCTCGCTTCGTCGTCCAACCCTGTTGTAGAACTCCTCTGTCGAGCCACCATGTCAAGTTACCACTTGACTTGCCGAAGTTAGCCTCCTCGCTGCCCAACGACTGCTGAGATGCGGAACACACCTGTCATCAATGTCTCTGCTGCCACTGCCACTCCCAGAATGACCCCGCTAAGGCTGCCACCACTTTGTGGATCTTCTCAAGTATCCTCGATGCGGCTAGCACCTATCTGACTTAGGCTGATTTCCAACCACCCAGAAGACTCTGTCATAAGTCTATGCTGAACACCCCTCCCCGGATGAACAACTGTAGCGTGCCATCTTGGCACACTGATTTGGAGTGGTTCCCCGAACACACCCCCGGACGCAAATCTGATCGCCCATCAAAACACGCTGAAACGTACCTTGCTACACGTCTCGTCAACACCTGCAAAAACGCAGTTTGCTGAGCTCTCCATCAGCACTTCTGAAATGCACCTAGCTGAGTGCTTTGTTGGCACCCCACCTTGGGAACACTGTCATCTCAACTGGGCCTTCCGTCAATACTTCTGAAAACGCACCCCAAGCACCTTCTGTCAGCTCTTGCCGAAAACGCACTTCTTGTGCTGCTGAGAACAGTTCACCCAACCGCCCTCTAAATCCTTGACGTCTGCACAAACACCTTGCTCAACTGTCATCTCCAGCTTCCAAGTCTGTTTGGAAAAACCGCCAACTGAGAAAGCACTCTGTAAAAACGTGCCTCCAGAAAACCTTCATCAGCAACGAACGGAGCGCTGAAGTTGAGCGCTAATGCTGAGCGCTCCTCCTTCCCAAGCGCCGAACCACCGAACGCGCTTCTTGTCGAATGCTCCTGTTTAGCGCTAAAAACCATCAAGCGCTTCTCTTTGCCAGATGCTAAACGGGCGCTCTTCATTTGCCGGGTGCTGAACTAAGCGCTCCTGTTTAGCGCTAAACTGAACTTGCCGATGCTTCCTTGCCGGACGCTAAACGGGCGCTTCTTGGTTGAGCGCTCCTGGATGCTCTCCTCAGCGCTCCAGAAGGGCGCTCCTATTTGAGCACTCACGGACGCTCCTGAACGCTCTCCTCAGCGCTCCAGAAGGGCGCTCCTGAGCGCTCCGAACGGACGCTCCTGTTGAGCGCATTGCGGGTGCTCCTGTTGAGCTCTCTGCGGGCGCTCCGATTGAGCGCTAAAAATGCGCGCTCCTGTTGAGCGCTCTGTGAACGCTCCGAATGGATGCTTTTGGCGAGCGCTCCTACTC
>LPNX011017272.1:1168-56704 GCA_001517045.1 Pseudotsuga menziesii | reverse complement strand
CTTGGTCCAAGAAGACGCCTCACGCCAAGAACATGTCATTTACTACGTTAGCCAGACCTTGTCCGGCCCACCCTTACGTTATCCACATGAGGAGAGACTAGCCATAGCAGTGGTCTTTTCCTTCCAAAGGTTGCGACACTACATTTTACTTAGTCATACCACAGTCGTCGCCGACTCTAACCCCATGGTCTATCTCTTAAACCGGCGGCTCCTGCAAGGTCGCGTGGCCAAATGGGTCATTATTCTCCAAGAATATGACCTTACTTTCCGAACACCCAAGAGCACCAAAGCCCTTGTGCTTGCCCAGCTCATGACGGATCTCCCTTCCTTTATCCCAGCCCCACCTATCTCCGAAGAGTTACCCGACAATCACTTATTTACTATCTCGTCCGATGACCCGTGGTACGGCGATATCTTGTTATACCTGCGCACGCAGAAGTTTCAACCCACCGTCACTCGAAACGGACGTCGTCGTATCTGTCACCATGCCTCTCGCTACCTCCTCATTGGAGATGTCCTTTACCGGCGAGGAATCGATACAATTCTTCGTCGTTGCCTTACACATATAGAAGCTGAACAAGTCCTTAATGATTGTCATAGCGGTGCCTGCGGCGGCCATTTCTCTGGGATGGCCACTACCCAGAATATCGTCCGCGCCGGATATTTCTGGCCCACACTCTTCACCAACTGCATCAACGCGGTCAAGCATTGCCATAACTGCCAACTCTTCGCCCCCAAAGCTCGTATGCCACCTGCTCCGTTACACCCAGTAGTCACTGTTGGTCCCTTTTGTAAGTGGGCCATCGACTTCATGGAGTGTAGACCCACCTCCGCAAACGGCCATAAGTACATCATTGTCGCCGTCGATTATTTCACCAAATGGGCGGAAGCCATGCCCACCTTCAATTGTAAGGCTGACATCGCTGCCCGTTTCTTCTTCAACCATGTCATCACTAGATTCGGCGTCCCTAAACAATTGGTATCTGACCATGGATCACATTTTGAAGATTGTGTGTGGCGCGAGTTATCCACCCTCCTCAAGTTCGAACACCAATTTTCCTCGGCTTATTACCCCCAAGGGAACGGTCAAGTAGAAGCAGTTAACAAAATCCTGAAAACCATACTCCAACGCACAGTTGATCGACATAAGTCCAATTGGCACCATATGCTATTTCCTGCTTTATGGGCTTACCGTACATCCACCAAGACCGCCACTGGTTTTACCCCCTTTCATTTAGTTCACGGTGTCGAGTCTATCCTCCCCATCGAGTGTCAGATACCTGCCCTACACATCGCTGTTGAGCTCCTCCCCGATACCTCCCCCCTTGAGCAACGTCTGCTCTCCCTCGAACAAGCCGATGAAGATCGTCGTGCCACTCTCCAAAATATCGAAGCTGCCAAAACACGCTCCAAAGCCCATTATGACCAACATGTTCACCCTCGAACTTTCCACGAAGGGGACCTCGTCCTCGCCTATGACCAAGCCAACGACAAAAAAGGTAAAGGAAAATTCGAGTCCATGTGGCAAGGCCCTTACATTGTGCAAACTTGCCTCGGCAAGGGGGCATACATTTTAGCAGACTTTGAAGGACGACCCTTCTCCAACCCCCGGAATGGGTTGTATCTGAAACGTTTCTACCCATAACCGAAACCGCGACCTCATTGGTCCGCACTTGTACAGTTTGCTTTCTTTTTATTTTTCACCGTTTTTAACCACAATCTCACCTTTATCGCATTTTTGCATGACCACAGATGGATCCTCTTCCACCTTGTTACATTGGCTTCGCTGATGGTGCCAGCCGCTGGTCTCCCAACCTAGCTTCCGCAGCATGGGTCTTATACTCCCCTTCCAATGAACGCATCCACCTTGACGGAACATGTATCGGCACTGCTACCAATAACCAGGCGGAGTATGATGCTGTGACCGGTCTCCTAAATGCTGCCCTCCAGATGGGCATAAGTCACCTCCATGTGTTCTTGGACTCCCAGCTACTTGTCTCCCAGCTCAACAACTGCTACCAGGTGCATGATCCCTGCCTATTTCGCAAATTCCTGCGTACAAAACAACTTAGCCGATAGTTTGAATCCATCACATTCACACATGTCCCAAGAGCCTACAATAGTGTCGCAGACCAAATGGCGAACGATATCCTAGAATGGCATATCAATCACACCATGTAACACCTCCATCATGCATCGTTACCCCATAACATATCATCCAAATAAACAAAAAACCAAAAGAGATTGCATTGCATCACCATTTGCATACATAAAACATAAACCATAAAACGACATTTGCATCAATAGGGGCATCCATGTGCCTAGTCAAATATACATCACATCATTCCACATAACAACAAAAATAGGGGCATCCACATGCCCAACAGCCTAGACTACTTGCATCCACGTGCAGTATCAACATAAAACACAAAGCGCATCCACATGCGTACAAATGAGACAATATCACCACAAAATGTGCATCCACGTGCATATATATATACATCATACAAAAAATACATGTTCAAAACTCTCCATGTTCTGAGTACCCCAGTACCCAGCTATACAAAAGAATATATGTATACATCAATCTAGCCTCATACACTCCAAGCCGTAGCTACAAAAACCCGGGAGAGACCCCTGCTCTCCCTAAGGGGAGTCATATCCTGCCTCACTCTCCGTATCAGCATCCTCTAACTCCTCCGACGAGTCCCTATCTCGCCTGAGCCTCGGTGCCCGTGCTCGTGCCCTCTCCGCTAAGAGAGCCACCCGAAATGTTATCCCTCTGAAATCCCACGGCGCCTGCCTACAGTCCCGACGCACGTCTCGCGGAAGGTCCTCCCACCCCGCATCACTCACTCCAGTCAACAGCCGCTCCAGCAGCATCCGTACAGACTCTAGCGCCCCATCCACGTCTCGCCGATGCACCGGACCCCGCCCAGGTAACGCCGGAACTGCCACTATCCCTCGTCGTGCCACGTGCCCTGGCGGCGGCTGCGGGCCCACATCTGCAAATCGACCACATGTCAGTAAATCTACATCAAACATACATCATACATAACATAAACAACTACACAAAACAATCAAAATGACACATACCATCTGGACCCCATATCTGTCCTGCTGGGCGGGGCGCATCTGGATCCCCTCTATAATCCATGTCCCTGTACGGAAAGTCCTCCAGCATCAGTGGCAGCTGGAGCCACTGCATGTACAACTCATCCGTAAAATACCGGCCCACATCGCCACCACCACGGCGGCGCATCATCTCCCCCCATCGGACCATACGAGGCTCCCTCACGCCTCCTGCCCGGACCGGTACCCGTGGCCGCAGTGTGGGGACCCTCTCCATAAAGAAGGCGCACAAGAACGACCCAAAGCAAAACCCCTTGCCAGCTTCCTTTGTTGCGGTCAGCTGTCACTGAACGCAGGTCAGGAACATCTGACCCCATGCAAAATAGGTCCCCCCCAGTGTACGCTCCACCAGCTGCATCTGCCCCCCAGACACCTTCTCAGGTGACTGGGAGCCCAAGATCCGCACTATACATGTGGCCGTCGCTCGAACTACCGGCTCCCGGATGTCGCCAACTCGGAGTGCATTCCGATGCACCTGAGCCTCTCCCCCACAAAACCGTACTGCCATATCCATGATATCAAGATCCGCGGACCCCCGCGGCTGGGTATCTGCCACCCTCCCTAGGCAGGGCAACCCCGTCAGAAAATAGACATCAGCAAGGGTGAGGTCCACCCTCTCCCCCTGTACTCAGAATGCCAGTGAATCTGGCTCCCAGAAACTCACCAAGCGGTTCAGCAGCAGTCCTGCTGACCGAATCATCGGAATCTCCGCAAACTTCAGTAGACCAAATATCCCAAGCATCGAACGCACACGACGGTCCTCTCGGATAATGTCTACCAGCTCCTCTGGCATCTCTCGCTCTCTCCATACAGTCTGTGGCATCCTGTCAGTCCAACAACAAAGCCTCATTAGACTCATGTTCAACAAATTGACATGTTCACCCTTCCCAAACAACTCCAGACACACAAGACAGTTGCAGTCCAGATCGCGGCTGTCCAGCCGACAGTCGCGGTCTAGACCGCGACTGTCAAGCCGACAGTCGCGGTCCAGACCGCGGCTGTCCAGCCGGAAGTCGCGGTCCAGACCACGGCTGTCACGCAGACAGTCGCGGTCCAGACCGCGGCTGTCCAGCAGGCAGTCGCGATCCAGACCGCGGCTGTCAAGCCGGCAGTCGCGGTGCAGACCACAGCTGTCAAGCCGACAGTCGCGGTCCAGACCGCGGCTGTCAAACCCGACAGTCGCGGTCCAAACCGCGGCTGTCCCGGTCGAAACCCGCGGTCCACCCTTGTGGACCGCACAAAGCCCCCCCCCGGGACCCACAATCCTCCCCCCAACCCAAAAAGAAAACAGGCATAAGTTCAATGGAATACCTGGCTCTCCCGAATCTCGAAACCACCGGTCAAATCGTCCAGAAATCCCACGTAAGCTCTGGTACACTCCGATCGTGTGCGAAATGGGAATAGTGCAAATGACGTGGCATAGTGGGCCCACTTACTATTTATAGCCCGTTGACCCTTTCCTTATTTGGCCATTTCGAGCCCATACGGAGTCCGTTTTCCGAACCGTTTCCACCATTGGAACCAGCACGACGAGACCTTCACAATGGTCACTTCATTGCATCATTTTTTTGAAATTATTTTTTGCCCATTTTCTCGACCCCCATAGTCATCTCGGTTTACGCACCACTTCGGCCGTTCTCCGTTTTTCACACTGTTTATATCGCTGGATTCATTTTTCCGAGCTCGTGATGATGCTTGAGATCATTTCTCGCTCTCACTTGTCATAATTTCAACAGTGCGTCCCTACACCTTGCCGCATCAATTTGCGCGCCACATCGGCCGTCATCCGATTATTTCAATTATGTTACATGAGCCATTCACTCCTGTCATACTGCAAAGGTCTCGTTGTTTTGCCACCATCCATCCACCCTGCAAGGAGATACACCAGTGTTCCCCCCCGCCATCCATTCTGATCATCATAACTGTCCCCTAATTGAACACTTCCTCCTTGCCTGACCATTCCAAATACAGAGTCTTCTTATTTGCTTTCAGACTCCTTAAATATGAAAGCAACCACGAGCATGTACTGTCCTGGGCTCGTAAAATCCACACGACAGTACCATTTCATTCCATCAGAGTCTTCTTATTTGCTTTCAGACTCCGAAAATATGAAAGCAACCACGAGCATGAACTGTCATGGGCTCGCAAAATCCACATGACAGTACTATTTCATTACTATCAGAGTCTTCTTATTTGCTTTCAGACTCCGAAAATATGAAAGCAACCACGAGCATGAACTGTCATGGGCTCGCAAAATCCACATGACAGTACCATTTCATTACTACAAAGTCTTCTTATTTGCTTTCAGACTCCGTAAATATGAAAGCAACCACGAGCATGTACTGTCCTGGGCTCGTAAAATCCACACGACAGTACCATTCCATCCAGTCAGAGTCTTCTTATTTGCTTTCCGACTCCTGAAAATTGAAAGCAACCACGAGCATGAACTGTCATGGGCTCGTAAAATCCACATGACAGTACCATTTTATCCCCACTTCTTCTAGTTCACCAACCCATGAAGAAGTCCCCCCGCGCCTCTTGGCGCTATGATCAATCCTCTCGGCAGCACCTCCAATTAGGTCGCCTTTGTTCAGAGTATTCTGCAGTCTCCTACCATGTTACCACCGCTTGAGTCTCCCTCATCCCAGTGAACTTCCCAGATCCCTTACAGCTATGATCCCTTTACCACCAATCAGTTTCATGTGCTGCCCGATCATCCCCGCCATCATACTCTGAACAAAGGAAGTTTATCACTCTACTTGCCCAGTTAGTCCCACCAGTTTATCACTCTTTCCATCAGTACTATCACAGTTCGGTTTTGCACCTCGCGCTCCTGTCAAGGAAACATCATTGCCTTGATAGTTGTAGGTCTCCCTCTGTCGACGACAACTCCTCTATTCCAGAGGATAGACCTAGAGGCTCCTGCGCCTTGGACCCATCACCATCTGTGGTGAGTGCCTATGGACCATTTTGGGAGGAATCATTATTGCCTCTCCGAATGGTTGTTTCTCACATGCTCGACTTCAGCACCTTATTCGCATCGTTGAGAATCGCGCAGGATATATACCCTTTCCATTTTGTGTTGAAGACCCCGGATTTCCCCCGACTCTAGCACATTGGTGAGTCACTTCGGAACGCCCAGTTATATGTTCCCGTGGATTTTCGGGCTGCGTTGGCGATTGTATTCGGAAGCCATTCAGTTCTATGCGTCTTTGAGTACACAGTTCAGTTCCAGATCAACGTACCATTTTGAGTGTGACCCTTCTCACTCTGATCCAGCAGCGCATAAAGTTCCTTCAGAACCACATTTAGTAGCCCTGCTGCCATTCCAGTGTATCAGTTTTTCCGCTCAGACATGGTCAGCTCAGCAGTATGCTCCAGATTTGTGTCCCCTCTGGACCCTCATGATATGCACAGTGATTATCTACTACAGGTCCTTCATGTTGGGCCTTACACAGTTATTGTTATGTATCTTGATACGAGCATGGGAATGCCCGCCTCGTCCATATATTGAGATTTTTTCCTCATCCAGTATTTGAGGACCATTTTATACTGTTATGTTATATTCTGAAACGAGCATGGGAATGCCCGCCTCGTCCATCTTATCAAATGATCCCTCATCCATTCTTGAGGTTATGTACTTTTTCAGTCCTTGCAGGTGGTTCGAGATCGGTGTCCTGGACTTCAGTTGCTTCCTTCTCTTCTCCACACCCCAACACAAACCAAATATGACTCATGATGTCCATCGGCCATACGATGAGCTCCTGCCCTCGCACATCAGGGGGCAATCTGTTAACACCTAAAAATGGTTAACTACCTCATCTACCCCACTACATGGCTCATTTGTCCATTTGCCTACCATATTTCTCTAAAAATCCCACTAAAAAGCCTCCAAAAGGCCTAAAATGCCTCCTAAAGGCCATAAAACCATCTAAAAAGGCTCCAAAAGGCCTAAAATGCCTCCAAAAGGTCAAAAAACCCCTTTTTCCTCCAAAAATAACCAAAATTCCTCTAAAAATAGCAAAAATCCCCAAAAGGGAAGAAAAGGAATAAAAATAATGAGGAAAAAGGAGGAAACCCTAAAAACAGCAAAAACCCTAAACAAGCTTCCCTAAACCACATGGTTTTCAAAACCATGGGCCAGCACTCCACCACTAAAAAACTATAAATAAGTGGTGGAGATCCCTCATTTGAACATCCACAGTCAAAAGCATCCTGCCTCTGCCGAAATTATTCTCGAAACCCTAGCTTACCATCAAGCTACTTTCACCTTTGAGAACCCTTTTGGCCCATTTCCACCACTGGAAAAGGAAAAGAAGCAGCTTGGAGCTCGGAGCCACCGACATCGGACCAGCGCAACGGACTCCACCAACCTCTTCATTGGAGGTAACATAAATAAAATCACTATTACACATTTCTTTACTGTTTTTACTTCATATCGTTTAGTTACTTTTACTGCTTTAGTTTAGTTTTATTTTTTACATTACTGAACTGCTACTAAGGATTCCAGATTCCTTAGTAGGTGCTCATCAGCACAAGCTAGGGTGAAAACCCTAGCTACAACCTCGCTACCCCAAAAACAAGAAATACCTGAAAAAATGTGATGATGATGTCATCATCACATTTTTCAGGTATTTATTATTTTTTGGGTAGCAGGGTCCATCAAAAGTATGTAGTGTGGGTACTCGTTGGATGCAAAATCAAATTCCACATCCAACGAGCTCTCCCGATCGGAATTTGAGTAAAAACACAAGGAGATATGTCTAAAATACGAACACAAAAAGTAGTTTTTTTCTTTTTTCCTTCAAAATTAATAAATATTATTTTATTATTTTGAATATTATTTTATTATTTTCCTTAGGAGGCCCATTTTAGACCTCAAAATACCTCTAATGGTAAAGGATTTATCCCTAAGACCTTCTGTCACCTGACTGGTCAAATTACCTAAGTAATCCAAACCTACTCACAGCAGTAAGAACATCAGCCTAATAGTTGCATAAGTTCAATCTCGGTAGTTAACCCCTCAAACTCACTTCAGTAATCCCCTCCATCAAATTTCTCATGTGCACTTCATTCACCCTGAATGATCACTTCTCAGAATGAGCAACCTCCGTTGTCTTCAATGGGAAATTTTATAGAAATACCTAGGTCTTTTGGGTCATTTTTCACTTAATGAGCCACCAGCTCTAATTCCCCTTTCTTGGGGAATGATGACCACAAATATAGGGAATTTGCCACCTGCAATAGTTGGAAGTAGTTTGAGGATGCTGCCACTTGTCAGTATACTCTCCACCCAGCCTCCTCCACCAAGTGACCAGTTAACACTCTTTTAACAACTTCCCTAAGATGTTGTTTCATCATTTATTTATTTATAAATAAAATATTCCGAATTACATTAATAATTCTTGACCCCACTTGGTCATCAATTACAAACTTATCATAAAATATAACACAATGTTCCTCAATAACATTAAATTGTTTTTGCAAATTGGGGCGTGTGACATACACACCCCCTTAATTTATAACATTATCCTCGATGTTATTTATTCCTCATCCTCAGAGTTCCCCTAAAATAGAATTGGATATGAATCCCGCATATGACTTTCCAATTCCCAGGTGGATTCTTCTGGGCTAAGGTGCTTCCATTGCACCATCACCTGACCAATGGTGTGATTCCGAAGCAGAATCTCCCTCCTTTCGAGGATACAATCCGGTTCCACCAGAAAATCTCCTTCGGGTTCCACCTGCACATCATTCCAATTAATAACGTGAGTAGCATCATGTACATATTTTTTAATACAAAAATGTGAAAAACATTGTGAACTCTTAGATTTGGTGGTAGAGCTAACTGATATGCTACCTATCCTATCCTGGATAGTATTTCAAAAGGACCACAATATCGAGGTGCTAGCTTAGCACAACTACCCAACCTCAGAGAACTCTTTTTGGATCTCACCTTAATAAAAACATGTTCGCCTACCTGGAACTCCTTTGGAGTTCGTTTAAGGTCTGTTTGGATTTTCTGTCGGTCTTGCGCAATTTTCAAATTACCTTGTACCTGTCATACAATTAACTCCATCTCCTTCAATAATTCAGGTCCTAATACTAACATGTCCATTGGATTAATCCAAGAGATGGGAGTGTTGCATTTCCTTACATATAGAATTTCAAAAGGGCTATACCTAGCTGAAGGTTGATAATGATTATTGTAAGCAAATTCTACTAGGTGTAAATAATCTTCCCATTTACCTGGCTACTCCTTTACATACATTCTGAGTACATCCTCCAATACCTGATTTACTCTTTCAGTCTGTCCATCAGTTTGAGGATGGAAAGAGGTACTAAAGTTTAACGTAGTATTTAATCCTTTAAACAAAGATTTCTAAAAATTACCTATAAATTTAGGGTCTCGGTCTGAAATTATCACCTTCGGTATTCCATGCAACTAAAAAAAAAAATTTAAGAAAATATCAGCAATATTTGCAGCTTTATAAGTAGTTTTTACAGGTATAAAATGAGATGCTTTACTCAATTTGTCAACCACTACCATTATTGAGTCATTTAAGTTCTGATTGCTAGGTAATCCCATGACAAAATCAAGGCTAATTATCTCCCATTTCCAGCTAGGAATAGGCAATGGCTGAAGTATCCCAGCTGGATGCTGATATTCAGTTTTTACTTTCTAACATTTGAAGCAATTAGCAATATATTCTACCAATTCATTTTTCATGTTTGGCCATAAATAATCCTTTCTTATCATGGTTATAGTTTTTTGATAACCCGTATGCCCTGAATACGGATTTTTATGAATTTCATTTAAAATTAACATGTTAACCTTAGGTACATTAAGTACGTATAATCTATCTTTATACAGTAATAATCCTTTTTCATTAAAGATGTGCCCTGTATTTAGACTTTCTATTAAATTCTCTTTTATTTTTGCTTGTAATTTTCATCTTGTTCTATTCCAGCTTCAAGTTGTTCTTCCAAGTCTATTGTACCGCTGCTGTAAAATTCAGCTTTGCATTTCAACTTAATGCATCAGCAACCTTATTCTCCTTCCCTTTAATATGTTGAATTTCAAAATCGTATTCACTTAGAAAAGCTAGCCACCTAGCTTGCCTAGCATTCAAGTTAGGTTGATCTAACAGGTATTTCAATCCTTTATTATCTATCATTAATATAAACTTCCTTCCAATTAAATGATGATGCCATATCTTTAAGGCATGTATGACAGTAGCTAATTCTAAGTCATAGGTCGCATAATTTTTCTCATGAATCTTCGGCTTCCTAGACTCATAAGCAATGACATGTCCTTCCTGAGTTAATACTCCACCTAAACCATCATTGCATGCGTCAGTACATACTATAAAATCTTTATTAGGGTCAGCAATTCTTGGAATTGGTGCGCTGGTTAATAATGTTTTTAACTTTTTAAAACTATCTTCACACTTCTGATTCCAATAGAATTTCTTCCCCTTTTTTTGCAAAGAGGTTATAGGATTTACAATTCTTGAAAACCCTTCAATGAATCTTCGGTAATAACCAGTAATCCCCATGAATGATCGAATGTTAGGTACGTCTTTTGAGACTGGCCAATCTTCGATTACCTTTATCTTTTCGAGGTCAACATAAATTCCTTCTTTAGTCACCACATGACCTAAATACTAGATTTTATCTTTAAAGAAGTCACATTTACTAACTTTTTCAAAAATTTGATGCTCTCGTAACTCTTGCAAGACAATTTTTAAGTGTTCTTTATGTTCCTCTTCAGACCTTGAGTAAATTAATATGTCATCAATAAATATGACCACAAATTTATCCAGATATATGTGCATTACATTATTCATCAGACACATAAAAACAGATGGGGCATTAGTAAGCCCGAAGGGCATAATGATAAACTCGTAATGTCCATATCATGTCCTAAAGGTTGTTTTAAATATGTCTTCATCCTTGATTCAGACCTGGTGGTATCCAGATCGTAAATCAATCTTTGAAAACACCGTGGCTCCACGTAGATGATCAAACAGATCATCGATGCGAGGTAACGGGTATCTACTCTTGATAGTCATTCTATTTAGTTGACGATAATCTATACATAGTCGTAGAGTTCCATCCTTCTTCTTAACAAAGATGACAGGTACCCCTAGGGAGACACACTGGGTCTAATCTAATTCTTATCAATGAGTTCTTTTAACAGTGACTTAAGTTCATTTAATTCTATTATATTCATCCAATAAGGGGCTTTTGAGCTGTGTACTGCACCAGGTACCAGCTCAATAGTAAAATCTAATTCCCGTTTTGGAGGCAGTCCCGAAATTTCTTCCGGAAATACATCTGAATATTCGCTTAGAATCAGAATATCTTCAAATTTTAATTTATCTCTGTTATTAGTGTTTTCTTCATTGATTACTGTTACTGCATAAGCCTTACAACCTTTCCTAAAAACTCTTTTAAGCTGCAAAGCAGAAATCTACCTCACGGTTGTTTTCCTAGAGATTCCCTTGACATTTATTAACTTTCCATCGCTCTTTATGCAAGTGAAGGTTTTATCAAAGCAATTCAAGACCACTCTATGTTGTTCTAACCAGTCCATACCAATTAACATATCATATGAACCTAAAGGTAACACATTGAGTTTAACAAAGGTTTCAAACTGATCCATAGTTACTGCACAATTCTTAATAAAGCTAATTACTTTTCTCTTTGCACCAGTAGCTAGCTGAACTAACCAAGAACTTGCAAACTTTTCAACTAAAAGCTTACACTTTTCTACTAAATTAGGAGAAATATAGCTTAAACTGGCTCCTGGATCAATTAAAATAGATATAAGTATTTGATTTATCTTACCTTCCACTTCCACCATGGAATTTTGATAATCTGCTTGCCGGTTCTCTAATGCTACATTGATCCTAGGCATTGTCCTCGCTAGATCACCAACAGTCATCTCCTACTGTATTGTTTGTATGTTGCTAACAGTCTTCTTCCAATTGGGGAAAACTGATGTATAATGCGGACCATTACATTCCCAACACTTTATGGGTTCCTTTCATTCAAAATTCTTTGTATAGTTACTGTGGTTGTTAGCAGATTCTTTATTCCTTTGATTATTTGGATTGTTCTGTGAATTACTTTTGTTCCCTTGGAAATTTTTACTAGGAAAATTTTTGGTTTTATTATTCTTAAAATTTCGATTAGGCACAAACTCTTTATTTTTCTGTTCAAAGTTATTATTCCTTTTGGCCTTCTAGTTGGTCATACTCTCCTTTTCACGATTATGTTCATAACAGAAATTCACTTTTCTCATTGCTTCTTCTAAATGTTTTCGGATTGTCATACTCAATTATGTCCTTTATATGATAAGGTAAACAGCTAAGAAACTGTTGTACCTTAGGTTTCTCGTCCACAATATACGGCACATACCTAAGCAGACTTAGAAACTTACTATTTAGTTCTTTCATATTCATTGTTCCTAGTTTTAGCTCGTAAAATTCCTTAACCCTTTCCTCATAATACTGTTTAGATAAAAATTTATTTTTGAAATATTTCTTAAATGTACTTCAATTTATTTTTTTCTCTCTTATACCTTTTACTATTTTTAAGTCCTGCCACCATATATCTGCTTTTCCCATAAGATTATAAATAGCCATCTTGTCCTTCAATTGATTAGAGTAGTTATAAATTTGGAAGTATTTCTTCATCCCAGACAGCCAGGATTCTGCTTCTTCCCCCTTCTCAGTTTCTCAATTAAAGTTTGGTGGGTTGATCTTCTTGAATTCCCTAGATATTTCTTTATAAGGTTTAAACTTTCTCTTCCTAGTATGGTGATTATCTTCACTACTGTCACTAGTATAATGAAAGTTTTGTTTATGTAAACCACCATATACTTCAAAAGATGAGCTACTTTCGTTTTTAACTTATTTAGTCTTTTTATCTTTATGCTGATAACCTATATCTTCAGACTCAATTCTTTTATCTTTTCCCTTAGTATGAAATCTTTCTATTAAAATCTGATTTAGCTCCTCCTGAGCTCTCAGAATCCTCTCATTTTCTTTCTTAACTGATTCCATCTGTGTTTTTAATTCCTTAATTGTTTGTAGTAGTTCAGAAGAATTATTAGTTATCTCTTCTTGTATAGGTTCTTTTTGAAAATTATTTCGTTCAGTGTAAGGAGATTTCTCATCCGCATATTCTTCCAATCTATCCATACATGTCCTTAACTCAGAAACAAAATTCTCTGGATGTATCATTCAAAAGAAAACAACATCAGCATGTTTATTTAAATTTACTATTCCACTTAAGCAAGTTGAGCTACATTCAAGCCTAGTGTTTGAACCTTGTGCTCTGATACCACATGTAATAACGCAAAAATTCGTAAAAAATTTAAAATTTTCAAGTGACAGAAAATGTCTAAAGTCGCCTTTAAAGTACCACTAATGGTTAGTAGATAATAGAAACAGTTTATAAAAGAACAAGGGATTGCTTCTTTATAAAAACCTGTAAACTAAAGGTGTAATCTTAAAAACTTGTGTTAGTGCTGTTAATGACTTAGCAGTTGTAATTTTTCCAGAAATAGGAAAAGAACTTGTATTTTACTGCTGCTAGATATATTGATGGTCTCCTTTTGTCAAGTAGGGAAAGATTCTTATGTGTGATCGGGGCTTAAATAGCTTTAATATAACACAGTTGGACTGCCGGTTCCTTATAGGTTCAACAGGTAAGTGTATGATCCAGTAGAGTATTATTTAAATTCAGGTCGAGAAGATACTTCCCTAGCATGAATAAGATGCTAGTCTTAGAATATTTAAGATCAGCCTGACTCCAAGAGGTAACGTTGATCTTATTTTTCTAGTTACATATCCATAATTATATTTACAACAAATTCCATAATGACGTTTACACAAACTACATAAGCATGGGTTAAAACATTGCAAGAGAAATTACTATCCAATGTTCCTCTAATCAATTGAATATTTATAAATTAAAATTCTAAAGAACAATTGTATTTTTTTTTACACTAATTGTAATTTAAAGTTTACCTAGAGAGAATATAGTTCACAGCTTGGTGCTTAACTCACTCCATACTGTTTGGTGTCTCTCGTAGCTACCTTCATTATAGGACTCTATAAACATCCTTCTCTCAATGAATGACCAAATTACTTATACTTTTATCTATAAATTCGTCATTAAGTTGCTAGAATTTTATTGGGACTTCTTATATTGTTTTGATCTCCAGCTAACCAAACACTCTTTCAAAAATAACTCAAAGGCTAAGTTCCAAGAATCCATAGCTCTCCTTCTTACTATGGTTATAAGTAAAAACATGGTTTCCTCACAATTTCCACCAAACCTAGTTAATAAACATAACTATCTATCTTGATTTATTAACAAAGAAACTCTAGAATAAAAAATATTCATATTATATCCTATAGTCGATCCACTAAGTATCGATACTCCATGGTAATATTATATTATTGGAAATCATATAAAATGCATAGTTTATAATGATCAAAGATTTGATTAGAAAATCATTGTGTTGCAGTGAAGACTATTGAACTCTACCCATGCTAGAGAAAATATTTCAAAGGACACGTGGGATGGTTCTATCCACGAAAGATTTGACTTATAACTTAAACCCTACTCATTAGTCTTTGCAGAGAGAGGGTTCCTCCATCTAGTTGGCCAAGCTGTGAGCTCATGGCCATTGAAAACCTATAACCACCTCCATGTTTGGCAGACTGCTTCCAGAACCAAAAGTTGTGAGTTGTTTTGAGAGAGGTAGTGAGGGGGTTCTTGGTCTTTAATGGTTACTGTAGCATACTGCAAGTGTATAAATTGGTTTTCCTTAAGCATTCGAGGACTGTGTTTGTCTTAATACTGGAATTAGTGGATAGAGCTTGCAAAGGAGTGCTCCTTCATTCCAGTTGGGTTGATTTCTCATTTTCCTTCGAAGTGGTGACTCAGTGTCTCCTTAAATTCCGGAGAGATGTCAAAACGATCTTAGGTGGCCAATTTCCTGAGATTCATTTAGAACAAGAAGCTTATTAGGTAACGACCGGTTTCATTTTTCAGTTAGTTTTTAAAAAGGGTTTAAAAATAATATTTGTAACTATAAAATGTCTTATAAACTTTGTAGGTCCTCCTCCCGACTCTGTAGGTTGGCACGAGCTTGCTCCTTCAACGTTCCATCTGAGCATACTTCTAGTAATCCCCGGTTGCAAATGAGGATTTTCTTCCTGCAAAAAGATGTGGTTGTTGGAAGATAGAATCTTTGCAGTTGGTTAAGGCATGGCCTTGGTTTACATGCTAGCTTGTTATTTCTTGCTTGCTTGTTTTTGTATGAGTTTGAAACCTTAGAGGTTATTTTGTGCAGGGAAGTTGAAGGATATTATAGCCATGATAATATAGTTTTTGTGACAGTGCCTTTATGGCCTAGACAATGTAAACTTCTTTTACTTTCCTGCTAGAGCTCAGCTTTAATCCGTAACGAGGTTGTCGACCTCTGTCTGGTTAATTTTAGGTTTTAAAATGGGTTTTTAAGGTGAAGAAAGACTGTTAATCAGTCGAGACTTGTAAACTGTTAAAGGGTTTTTTCCCATCATTAATGAATAGTTATTGTTCAATATATTATTTTGTATAGTTAAGTTTTTTAACAGGCCCGAGCCTCGACCTTTAATTCTAAAGGCAATAAGCCATTTCTTTCTATTTGATTTTGTTTTTTTTTTACAAATTGTGATAGTATTATTTAAATTTAATATCATGTAATTATAATTATTTTGAGTGTAATGTTTTATGGGAAATTTTACTGTATTAAAGAGTAATACTAGTACTCTACTTTTCTCAGAAGGGTTAATATTTAAAATACCCTACCGTTCTGTAATAGAATAATTTTTACATGATAAATTCTTAACTTTGTTTTCTTATTTTTCCTTCAATGATTTTACAGTTGTTAAAATTCTTATAAAGGAAAATTAGGGTAAGAAACTGCAAGTTTGTGAATAGGATGGAACCTATATTTCATAACTGTAGGTGATTGCCTTGTGGTTACAGTAGAAACATATGTTTTAACACATAACAAATATTATATTGGAACAAGTTATTTATTGAAAACTATCTAGATCTAAACCCTAAGTGATGGTTTGTTTACTATTCCTATGTTTATTTGTTTGACTTTCTCTATTGTTTTTATAATGAATAATAGTATTAATAATATTTCCATGGTTAGTATGATTACGAAATATCTTTACATACATATAATCAGTTCTTGTCTGATGTAGATACATTCAAAAGATAGAGTAGGTACTGTTGTTTCTAAAAAAATGAATCATATGCAATCTATAAAATAAATTATTTATATTTTCATTCAGAGTTAATAAAGAATCATCACATATACTTAATCAACCAGCTGTACTAGAGCACTGCCTATACCAAGCGTGGAAAAATGCAGTATGGTAATCTATTTCTATTTATTTCTGATTTAGCATACATACTACTATTTTCAACATAATCTACAATTTACTAAGTTTATCAATATACAATTACTCTTTCCTTCATAAACCCTAATAAAATAATAACATGCCTATATTTTAAAACTAGTAAATTTTTTACTGAAGACAGTAAATAAATATAATAACCTGAAACAATTAGAAACTTGTCAATGATGAGGTGACAACAGCTTAAGGAGGTTGTTCCTCCCAACCAAATCCTGGAGAAAGCTTAGTCTGCACTTCCTCCGTACCCCTGAACCTATTTCCTGGTCCTCCTGGTAGAGTACTAGGTGAAGGATGTATCCCTAAGACCTTTTGTCAACTGACTGGTCAAATTACCTCAGTAATACAAACCTGCTCACAGTAGTAAGAACTTCATCCTAATAGCTGCATAAGTTCAGTCTCAGCAGTTAACCCCTCAAACTCACTTCAGCAATCCCCTCTATCAAATTTCTCATGTGCACTTCATTCACCCTGAATGATCACTTCTCAGAATGAGCAGCCTTCGCTGTCTTCAATGGGAAATTTTATAGAAATGCCTAGGTCTTTTGGGTCAGTTTTCACTTAATGAGCCACTAGCGCCAATTCCACTTTCTTGGGGAATCATGACCACAAATATAGGGAAGTTTCCACCTACAACAGTTGGAAGTAATTTAAAGATGCTACCACTTGTCAGTATACTCTCCACCCAATCTCCTGCACCAAGTGACCAGTTAACATTCTTTTAACAGCTTCCCTAAGCTGTTGTCTCATCATTTATTTATTTATAAATAAAATATTATGAATTACATTAATTATTCTTGACCCCACTTGGTCATCAATTACAAACTTAGCATAAAATATAACACAATGTTCCTCAATAACATTAAATTGTTTTTGCAAATTAGGGCATGTGACATCCAACATCCGAAGGATGTGTAGTCTGCCATACTCAAAAGACATCAAATAGATGTAAAGTACCATACCTAGTACATTCACCCTCAGTGAATTCCAAATAATGTAAAGGCCCGAAGCCATAGACAATGCTTCTTTGGATAAGCAATCCACAATCATGTTGTACTCTATGTAAACATGAAAAGAATTGAGCCAGAGGAAGGATGATTCCAGGTCTCTGATGTGTTGACAACGGCCAACTAATGAAAGGGAGGAGAGGACCGATATCATATTAAACCAGTTGATAATGGTAGACAAATATCCATGAATATGTAGACAGGGCAGACCAAACACTTTGGAAGTGAACAAAAGAGTCCATAGAGCAAGTAGTTCGGATATAGTATTTGTACTCTGGCTACAACCCATTTTCAAACAAAAGTAATGGTCCTAACTAATGACAATATGTACACCAACACCGCCCATCAATTTGGTAGAGGCCCCATGAAAAAAACCCACAGGAAAATCATATACAGGTGCAAATCCAATAAATCCCCTTTTAGGTTTGAGCTGAGAAGCCACTGGATGTTGCTGAAACTGTTCCAACACGGTGTGCACAATAAAGTTTATTTCTATATTTTTATCTTTGAAAATGATCCTATTCCTGGTCAGCCATATTTTCCAAGCCATCAACAGAGGAAGGTAAGTAATATTTTTTCAGTCCTGAACCAGGAATCTATATTCTACAGGTAAGTGGGCTCCTTCCAAATAATAGGACAACTAAGAATAGAGTTGATAGAATGTAAAACTTCGAGAGTGAAACAACAATTAGTAAAAATGTGATTGACAGACTCCGTTGCACATTTGCATAAGAAGCACCAGTTTGGTCCAATCCATCCTTTTTTGTTTAAGTTGTCCCAGGTAAGAACCTAATTTGATACACATAACCAGGTGGGACAAATAACTTTCAGTGGGATATTACATTTCCATATCAGGGTAAGTGTTGTATTAGGTCGTTTGCAGACAGATCTCGAGGAGATAAAGTCATATGCTAGTTTTTCACTAACCATGTCGTTCTTCTTGTTGTACATCTATACTAGTGAGTCTAGTTCATCACCCAATCTGATGCCTCCATGTTGTAGCTCAGCAACATAATGTGTCCAAGTATCTTGCCAAATACCATGCAAGTCTAGATCATCTGCCAAGAGCCAGTAATCCTATGAGGCAGAGCCAGAACCCCAATTGCAAGCATCGAAGAGATGTGCGATACCGTAATCTTCTAAATAAATCCTAAGATCCTTGGGCAAGATATAGTCTGAGCTAAGTCCAGCTATGGGATCAATGCCAATTTTAATATTACTGCCATTACCAGTCTTCCATCCCAGACATATGGTAATCTAGGAAATAGCCCTGATAAAACCATTCCACATATAGGAAGTACCTTGAACCTTATAAACATGTTGACGAATCCAATCATCATTAGACTTGTTTCTGAGGTATTTGTGCTTAATAATGTGAGTCCAGATACCATCTTTGTTTAGTACCAGCCAGAGACTTTTCATACAAAGAGCCAAACTAAACCATTCTAGGTTCTTAATATTCCATCCACCCAGTTCATTAGGCCTAGAGATCATGTGCCAGTCAACCAAGTGATATTTGTAGTTCCCAGTAGTGTTCCCCCACAGGAAATTGAAAATAAAACGATAAAGGTAGATCATTATAGTACTGGGCATACGATTCAAAGAGATCGAATATACATCCATACCCATCAAAACTAATTTGACTAGAATCAGTATACCATATAGAGACAAAAGCTTGTAAGTCCAATTGCTTATCCTCTTCTCAAACTTATTAATAAACCATCTCCGGTCATTAACACCATATCCCAGAGGTTTTAGGTAGAAACCTAGGTACTTAAATCCCACAATGAGATGCTCCATTTTGAAAGGAAGCAGAGAGAGAATCCTTGCCCTTGTAGACTCATCAATATCATTGTATAGAAAAGATGATTTTTCCTCACTGATTTTCATACATGTAGCAATACATAAGAGATCTAGCAATTCTTTGTAGTTATGCCATTCCTCAATAGTGCCAATACCAAATAGAATAACATCATCAATGAATAACATGTGAGTTACAAATAAATTATTAGACACCTTTACACCAGTAATAACACCACTATGTTGTGCAGCAGATATCAATAAACTCAATCTTTCAATGATCAAAATAAAGAGGAGTGGTGATAGGGGACACCCCTTCCTGATGCCCCGAGAGACAGGGAAAAACCTCAAGGGAGTCCCATTTATGAGTACATCAAATTTTGATGATTCCACACAGCCCATGATCCAATTCACACCAACAACTGGAACCCCAATATGTAAGAGGACCAATCTAAGGAAAGTCCAGTTCACCTAGTCAAAGGCTTTGACCAGGTATAGCTTAAGGACCAAGATCTTCTTCTTCTCCACTTTGATGGAGTGCAGTTGTTGATGTATGTGTAACTTTGGAATGTATTCACTTGTATATTTCATGTATTGTACCCTGATGTTTATTCCAGGAAGGATCTGTAATGTAATTGAGTCATGTAATGCCCCGATGTTCCTATCGGGAGTTTCTATAATGTAAACAAGTCATGTCAAGTCATTGTGGGTAACCCTCCTATTGTTCAAGGGTTAAATTCCCCGCAATTGCGGGGCCCTAGGGTTATTAGATTCTCCTAGAGAAGTCGTCCCTAGTGAGTTATTTTCAAGTTGGGAATTAGTATAAATAGAGAGTGAGCCTCTCTATTTATCACACACTCACTCACACTCAGTTGTAGCACATAGTTGAGGGAGAAGAAGTTGTTGGGGCTAGAAAGAAAGAGGCTACTGTTGTTGGGAGATCATCTTACTGTTTTGGGGTTTTACTTTTGGTGTTGATTCTATCTCAGAGGAAGTTGCGGGGCTTTCTCCATTTATGGTTTCCCCGAGGAAAAACATTGTGTTCATTTTCTCTTGTGTTTGATTGTTGTACTTGTTATTCTCTCAGTTAAATATCCTAACATAATGCTAGCTTGAATGATAAAAATCTAACATGGTATCAGAGCTAACCTGAGAAAAAGACACTATGTAGCTGCAGAAACTAGGGCTTCCTACTTTTTGGATCTCTCTCCATAGATTTTCAGCAAAATAAGGTTGGACTGACTCTCCTCCCTAGGGCGCATTTTTCTATTGAAGCAGAATCTGATTCTGAACATTTTCAATTTCTGACTCGACACTACTGTCGGAAATTAGGGCTTTCCATAGAAGTGGAAATTTTTAGTGATCCCAGGCCTGGATTGATCTCCTCCTCAAAATCGAAGTCTAGAGATTAATATCAAAGCACTTGGTTGGACAGAACTTCGGGAAAGCCAAACCCTAATCTGCTCCTAAACTAGCACTGTAGAAATTCAGCTCCAGATTCAGATCCGACATCTTGACCTGGTAAGATATAAATATTTTGTATTTCCATTTGAGGTTCTAAGTTAAGATGTCTCATCATACCAAGCTTGATGAAAATCTTGAGGGAGCTGATAAATTTCGAGCCTGGAAGTATAGGATCTCCCTGGTCCTGGAAGAAAATGAGTTGGACTCCTATATCAATGAGGAGGTTTCAGTTCTAGAAGGAGATGAGGCTAAGGCCTTACACAACAAGAAATTGGTCATGGCTAAGAGGATTATTGCTGATTCAATCAAGGATCACCTCATACCACAGGTGTCCTCCCTAAATACACCTAAATCTATGTTTGATGCCTTGACCAAACTGTTTGAAGGGAATAACATAAACCGAAAGATGACTCTGAGAAACCAACTGAAGAATGTAAAGATCGAGAATGTAGAGACCATCCAGTCTTACTTTACAAGGGTCTCTCAGATCAAGGAACGGCTGGAAGCAGTAGATGAAGAAGTGGAGAATGCAGAGATTATGATGACCACCTTGAATGGTCTCCCTAGATCATGGGACTCCTTTATTGAAGGGATCTGTGCCAGAAAGAAGCTAGCCAAATTTAGTAGACTATGGGAAGAATGCTCTCAAGAAGAAGCTCGGATAGCAGCCCAAGAAGAAAATATGGGAATTGAAGATCAAGCTCTCACAATTCACTCCAAGAAAATAAAAAGAAGTTCTTATCACTCCAGAGGTAAGCATTTCCATAAAAATAACACTAGAAAAGATTTGTCTAGAATCAGATGTTATACATGTGATGAAGTAGGACACTTTGTAAAAGATTGTCCTAAAAGCAAAAATAAGAAAAAGGGAAACAAGAGAAGACATCATGCTCATGCTGTAGAGGATGATGAACCTTCTACAAAGAGAATCAGATAAGAAAGTGATGATTCTTCAAGTGATGAAGAATGTCTTGATTTCTTCTCTCACGGGAAACATCACACATGAAAGCAATGATTGGCTTATAGACAGTGGGGCTTCCAAACATATGACAGGATTCAAAGAGTCCTTTGTGAAACTATCAGAACATGAATCACCCCACAAGGTGAAATGTGGAGATGACTACCAGTATCCAATAAAAGGTAGTGGGGAATCCTCCTATAAGCTAGACTCTGGAAAGTATATGATGATGAAGGATGTATTGTTTGTACCAGGACTAAAGAGGAACCTCATCTCCATATATGCATTAGATGCAAAAGGCATGAGGGTTGCATTTATAGATGGCCAAGTTATCATGTGGCCAAAGGGAAATACTATTAATGATGCAATAGTGATTAGGGAACAAGAGGGAGGTCTATACAAATTGAAGGGCCATCCAGAACAAGCTTTGGTCCGTGACACAGTAGAGCCAAATGAACTTTGGCATAGAAGGCTTGCACATGTGCACTACCACTTGCAAGCAAAGTTGTTGAAGGTCTTCCAAAAATTTAGGAAAAACATGACGGAGTCTACAAAGGATGTCTGAAAGGAAAGAACACAAAGAAAACATTTCCAAGTAGAGAGAGCAAGGCAAAAGGAATCTTGGAAATCATTCACTCTGATGTATGTGGTTCAATTTCATCCAGTTCATTAAGCAGGTATGTATACTATGTTTCTTTTATGGATGATTTTTCTAGGAAGACATGGATATACTTCATGAAGAACAAAGATGAGGTATTTAGCAAGTTCAAGGAATTCAAAGCCTTGATCAAGAACCACACAGAAAATAATATCAAAACCTTTCGATCAAATAATGGTGGAGAATTCACATCAAATGAATTCAAATCATTATGCAAAGATTCAGGGATTAAGAGGGAGTTAACTACTCCATATAATCCACAATAGAATAGCACTGTAGAAAGGAATAATAGAACGATCATGGAAGCTGCAAGGCCTATGCTTCATGATCAAGATCTTCCCATGCATCTATGGGTAGAAGCTGCCAGAACAGCGGTGTATGTATAGAACCGTACTCCACACAGAGTACTTGAGAACAAGACACCTGAAGAAGTCTTTTGCGGCAAGAAACCAGAAGTCAGCCATCTCAGAATATCCGGCTGTCCAGTGTAGATACACATTCCAAAAGAAAAGAAGACAAAGTTAGATCCTTCAGGAAGGAAGGGTATATTTGTGGGATACTCTGAAAGCTCAAAGGCTTACAGAATATATATACTTCCCAGGATTCAAGAAGATCGACATCAGCAGGGATGTAACATTTGATGAAGACTCATCTTACAACAAATCCAGAAAGAGACCTGCTGAAGAACCTGAAGAAACAGAAGCACCCAAAATTCATGACACAACCATGAACGAAGAATATCAAGAAGAAGATCAAGAATTAGAAGAACCTTAGGAACCTGTAGATCCACCTCAGGAGAAGAATCCTCACAAGAGGAAACCTGCTTGGGTACGAAAAGCTATCCAAGGTGCAGAAAGATACGGGGCTCTAGAAGAAAAAGAACCAGGTCCTGCTCTGGTTATGTAGCCTTATTATGTGACTTCATCGATAAAGAACCTCCCAACTATGAAGAAGCAACAAAAAGTAAAGAATGGATGGATGCTATGATCGAAGAGTAGCAATCGATCATGAAGAATGATGTTTGGATGTTGTCCCAAGACCAAAAGGGAAGTCTATTGTAACTTCTAAATGGATCTACAAGATCAAGCATGCTATAGATGGTAGCATAGAGAAATATAAAGCAATATTTGTGGCTCATGGCTTCTCCCAGAAAGAAGGAATAGAATATGAAGAAACTTTTGCACCTGTAGCCAGATACACTTCCATCAGATCAGTACTTGCTCTGGTTGCAGTGATGAAATGGAAGATACACCAGATGGATGTCAAGACTGCTTTCTTGAATGGTGTAGTGGAAGAGGAAGTGTATGTGGAGCAGCCACTCGGTTTTGAGACACATGACAAGGAGACTCATGTGTGTAGATTGAAGAAAGCCCTGTATGGTTTGAAACAAGCACCCAGGACATGGTATGACAAAATTGATAGCTTTCTATCCAGTTTTGGCTTTACCAAGAGTAAAGCAGATTCCAACCTTTACTATAAGGTTGAATATGGTAACCCAGTGATACTCCTACTGTATGTAGATGATCCATTTGTAATAGGTATGGATGGGTTGATTACTGATACGAAGAGGAAGCTTGCTTCCGAGTTCAAAATGAAGGACTTGGGTATGATGCACTATTTTCTAGGCATGGAGGTGTGGTAGAATGCAGATGGAATTTCCCTAGGACAAGGGAAATATACAGTAGAGATCCTGAAGAGGTTCTGGATGATGGATTGCAAGGCCATGACCACACCTATGGCATCGAACCTGAAGCTATTGAGTGAAGCTTCATCAAAGTCAATTAATGCCATGTTGTATCATCAAATGATTGGGTCCCTGATGTACCTGACGAACACAAGACCAGATATTTTCTTTGCTATGAACACCTTGAGCCAATTCCTGACAGATCCGAGACATGTTCACTTGGTTGATGCAAAGCATATTCTGAGGTACCTGAGGGGTACAGTTGATTATGGGCTCAAGTATGAGGTGAATCAAAAGCTTAACCTGGAGGGTTATGTTCATTCAGATTGGGCATGCAATGCCATCGATAGGAAGAGCACTTCAGGGTTTTGCTTCAGTATGGGATCAAGTGTGATCTCTTGGTTTAGCAGGAAGCAATCCTATGTGGCATTGAGTATAGCTGAAGCAGAGTATGTCACACCTTGTTCATCCAGTTGTGAGGCAGTATGGCTGAGGAAGCTACTATCTAATTTATTTGATCTCCATATAGATGCTACTTGTATATATTATGACAATGAGAGTTGTGTGAAGTTGTCAAAGAACCCGGTGTTCCATGACAAGTCGAAGCATATTGAGATCAAGTATCACTATATCAAGGATATGGTGTAGAGAGGAGCAGTGAAGATCCAATATGTTGCGATGGACGAACAGATAGCTGATGTGTTGACAAATCCATTGGCTAGAGTGAAGTTTGAATACTTCAGGGAGAAGCTTGGTGTTCTCTAGATTGAGGTTCCTTCCAAAGGGAAGTGATGAGTCTGTGAGCCATTCTGACATGGTGAGAGGATTGGTTCCTTCCATGGTCAGATATAAGGGCTGAGCCATTCTGTCATGGTGAGAGGATTGGTTCCTTCCATGGTTAGATATAAGGGCTGAGCCATTCTGTCATGGTGAGAGGATTGGTTCCTTCCATGTCAGATGTGAGTGCTGATCCATTATGATGTGACTGTAGGATTGGTTCCTACATGATTAGATATAATGGATATTTCCATTCTCTGAATGGAGGTACCTGGTCAGTTACCAGGAATCTTCAGCCTAGGGCTGAGAGCCATTCTGATGTGACTGTATTATTGGTTCCTACATGATCAGATATAAGGGCTATTTCCATTCTTTGAATGGAGGTTACTGGTCAATTACCAGGAATCCTCAGCCTAGGGATGAGGGCCATTATGATGTGACTGTAGGATTGGTTCCCACATGATCAGATGTCAGTGCAGTGCCTTTCCATAGATGATAGTAGTTGTGTCCTATCATGCTGGTGGATGTGAGTGCTGAGCCTTTCCACAGAAGATAGTAGTTGTGTCCTATCATGCTGGTGGATGTGAGTTCTAAGCCTTTTCACAGATGGTAGTAGGTGTGTCCTACCATGCTGGTGATTGTGAGTGTTGTGCCTTTCCACATATGGTAGTAGTTGTGTCCTACCATGATGGTGGATATGAGTGCTATGCCTTTCCACAGATGGTAGTAGGTGTGTCCTACCATGCTAGTGGATGTGAGTGTTGTGCCTTTCCATAGATGATAGTAGTTATGTCCTATCATGCTAGTGGATGTGAGTGCTGTGCCTTTTCACAGATGATAGTAGTTGTGTCCTATCATGCTGGTGAATGTAAGTGCTATGCCTTTTTGACATGGTGCTAGATGTGTTCCTCTCATGGTCATATGTGAGTGCTGGCCATTCTGACTTAGGGTCAGATATAAGCACTGAAGAAGACCTACATGGAGGCTAGGCCTACAACCAGCATGAAAAATGCTTGGCTCTATAGAACTTCCTGTGGTGAGAAGAATCATGAGATAGCACCTATGATGATGACCCAGTGATGATCCAGATCCAGTGATGATATCTCTGTGATGATCCAGATCCAGCAGTGATGATCTAGATCGAGTGATGATCTAGATCTAGTGATGATGTCCCTGTGATGATCCAGATCCAGTGATGATCTAGATCCAGTGATGATGATCCAGATCGAATGATGATCTAGATCCAGTGATGATGATCCAGATCCAAGATGAAGATGACTTGAAGATGAAGATGACTTGAAGATGCAGATGACGAGATGATATAGAGAAGAAGACTAGTGCTGATAAATTGTGTCGAGAGAATACCTTCCTAGTTAAGAGGGAGTGTTGATGTATGTGTAACTTCGGAATGTATTCACTTGTATATTTCATGTATTGTACCCCGATGTTTATTCCAGGAAGTATCTGTAATGTAATTGAGTCATGTCATGCCCTGATGTTCCTATCTGGAGTTTCTATAATGTAAAAAAGTCATGTCAATTCATTGTGGGTAACCCTCCTATTGTTCAAGGGTTAAAGTCCCCATAGTTGTGGGGCCCTAGGGTTATTAGACTCTCCTAGAGAAGTTAGCCCTAGTGAGTTATTTTCAAGTTGAGAATTAGTATAAATAGACAGTGAGCCTCTCTATTTATCACACACTCACTCACACTCAGTTGTAGCACATAGCTGAGGGAGAAGAAGTTGATGGTCCTAGAAAAAAGAGGCTACTACTGTTAGGAGATCATCTTACTATTTTGGGGTTTTACTTTTGGTGCTGATTCTATCTCAGAGGAAGTTGCATGGTTTTCTCCATTTATGGTTTCCTCGAGGAAAAACATTGTGTTCCTTGTCTCTTGTGTTTGATTGTTGTACTTTTTATTCTCCCAGTTAAAGATCCTAACATAATGCTAGCTTGAATGATAAAAATATAACAACAGTACCTCTTGAACAATGCCAACTGGCTCTATGATCTACCTCTTATGGAGAAACCCAAACTAATTTCTAGAAATAGCTTTGTATAGTAAAGATTTTAATCTGATGGCAGGAAACGTAGAGATAGTTATATAGACCAAATTGCATAAGGAGATAGGTATAAAATCAATAAAGGAGATCGGCTTGTCACACTTGGGAATGAGGGTTATAAAAGTAGCATTGAGTGCACCAATAACCCTACCCTCAGCCCTAGAGTGTTCTAGAGATTTAAGAAGATCAATCCCAACAAGATCAAAGAAGTATAGGTAGAATTCAACAGGCCAACCATATGAACCAGGGCCTCTATCTTTTCTGAACCCTCTGAGCACACTTTCAATTTCTGAGAGTGTAAAATCTGGCAAAAAAAGCTCATTATCTTCCTCCTGGACAAAGGACGGGAAAAGTCTAATAACATTAAGTTGAGCCTCAATATTAGAAGTACCATCATCAAAAAAAAGGTCAGAGAAGTGCTGAACACCCATACCCTTCAGCTTAGATTCATCCTTAATCATAAAACCAGCCTAATTCTTCAGGGCCCAAATGGATTTTGAGTTTCTCCTGGCCAAAGCATAGGAGTGGAAAAATTTAGTATTTGCATCACCCTCACTAATCCAATCAACTCTGTTTTTGAGCTTCCAGGTTATTATCTGGTGGGATAACAAGGAATCTTCCTAGATTTTAAGTGAGAGAGCATAAAGGATTCCTCAAAAGTAAAAATACCAGAAGTCCTAGCAGAAAGGAGATCTAGTATGGCAGAGTCAATTTCCTTTGCCTCCTTAGATCTGGCCAAAAGGGTCCTTTTTTTCCACTCCTTGACCATGCTTTTGAGTCTCTGTATTTTAAAGGATAGGGCTTACATTGGACCTAAAGAGGGGTACAAGTGAGGTCCAAGAAGCAATGACAAGATCACAAAAGTCTTTTTCCAAAAGCCAAGCCCTATTGAATTTGAAAGGGTAAAGATGACAGGAAGGTAGCTTGTTCCACTCTAGACATACATGATAATAATCAGAGATCTCAGAGGGTTGAATCCAAGAATTATAGTGGCTAAGAACAGGTATAAGATGGATTGAAACTAGAAATAAATCCAGTCTTTTGCTAACACTATCTTGGCCCACACGCCCATTTCTCCAAGCAGGGCCAGGAGTGTTTGGTGCTAGGTCTACCATGTTCTTAGAATCCAAGAGGTGAGTAAAATAATGAGACCTGTGGTCCAATCGAGCTTTATCACCCCAAACTTCTGCATCAGAAAGGGTAAAGTTTAGGTCCTCACCAAGAATGAGATTGGGATAGTCAAAGATGCCCCCAACCACCACACAATCCCAAAACACAGTTTTATTGGAGTAGGTCCCATAGCAATTCACAATGGAAAAAACAGAGTCAATACCTTTAAATCTGGCTTTGATAAGGATACCAGCAAAGGAGTGAAAGGCCTTGCACCGAGTAAGATGAGGGTTCCAAACACTGAGAAGTCCCCTAGAGAGACCCTGGGAGTCAATAGCACAAAATTCCCATCCAGGCATCAAGTTTGCAAACAGTTGGAGAGCATAGTAGTGGTCACACATAGTTTCTTGAAGTAAGATGAAGTTAGGGTTCAAGGAAGTGAACAGTGGTTTGAGGGATTTTTTTTGGTAATATCTCCAAACCCATTAATGTTCAAAGAGACAATCCTCATGGGTCAACCTGATCAACAAGTGACATTGCTCTAAGTGCATGAGGGGTATTTTGAGCTCTAGCAGCAGCTTTGATTCTGGTTGATAGGGGAGTGTAGAGTCCTAAGGGTTTTGCCTCATCAGGAAGGACTGAGGAGGGTTTACTTTTCCTAGACTTGTGGATAGTGACATTCTCAAATATGATGGAGTCTAGTGGCAGGGGGGAAGGNAGAGTCCTAAGGGTTTTGCCTCATCAGGAAGGACTGAGGAGGGTTTACTTTTCCTAGACTTGTGGATAGTGACATTCTCAAATATGATGGAGTCTAGTGGCAGGGTGGAAGGAGAAATCGGTGACTTATTAAATAAAATAGCTAGAGATTTGAGTAAGGAAGGATCTGAGAAAGAGGGAGTAGTAGCCGGGCTATCAGGAGTATCAGATAAAACAAGGAAAGAGTTCCTCTGGAGAGGAGGAAAGTCCTCCAAAGTGAAGGAGGGAGGAGTTTCAAGAGAATTAGTAATAGGAGAGGCTACAGTAGAAGGAGGTACAATAGAGATAGGAGTCTTAGCTTTAGAGGAAGTCTTGTATATACTGCAGTCCCCCCTTAGTAAGGTCACCAAAGGATGTAGGAGAAGAGGAATCATAAGGGCCGATGGGTGTAAGAGTAATAGAAGAGTCAACAGGTGGAGTGTCCTCCACAGGGAATCTAGGAGATAAACCAAAATCCAGAGGTGTATTAGCCAGAGTGGTGGAAGGAGACAACTCTGAATCATAGTAGAAAAGATTTAAGGGGTGACCCTAGATTAAAGAAGAGCATTTGTTCCTCAAGTGTCCAGTCTCATGACAATAACTGCACCTGAAGGGCATGTTCAGATATTCCAATCTTTGGGTAAATATAGAGTTGTTGCAAACAATGTCAATATCCAAGAGAAGCCCCTTTGAAACATCAAGTTCAACGAGTACCTTGGCAATATGCTTATCAAAAATGAGATGGAATCATTTTTCTAAAGACAAAAACCTCCCAATAGAGTTGGGAATTCCAATCAATAACTCTTTATTCCACAGAGGGAAAGGAAAAGTAGGCATCAGAACCCAAAGATGTCACTTAACCACACGTTCCTTGAGCAAGTCAAAATTAGAGTGCCAACGGTTGAGAACAAGTGAGCCATTCTCAATAGTCCAGAGAGAACCCAAGATACAGGTGGCATATGCATCCTCAAGAAAGACAAAGACCAACCATTTGTTGGCAAGCAAACTAATGGTAGGTACATAGTTCAGAATGGGTTTCCAGTGCAAAGTATCCTAGGCTATCCATTCTTCCCTATTCATGGAACAGTATTCAAGATGACCAATAAGAGCCCGACGACAGAGTTCATACACCCTATCAAGCATAACATCCCTCCCCAAAATGTAGCATTGTTTTGACTCCAGAGCCATCAATATTTTTGTCTTCCTATGGGTGTTAAAACAAGGCGGCTGAGTCGTTCCTCCCAGTGGACCAGAAGGAGGAGAGAGCCCAGTGGACTCCATACTCGGGCTAACAGTTAACCCCAACCACAGGAAAAGAAACAATATAGGTGCCAGTCATCGAGGAACATAGAGAAGACCCAAACCTTGAAAACAAGGATAACAACCAAAGAAACCCCAACAACCCTAGGGAAACATCCAAAGTAGGAGGAGGGACACCAAACAGAGGACCAAACTAATGTAATCCATCAAAAACCAAATCGGAGAACAGTAAAAGACCAAAAAAACCAAATTAGCACCCACCCAACCTAATTTCCACTTGATTTACATGGTTAGTACTAAGCCCTCTTGGGAATAAAGTGGACTCCATGTGCGTAGCCACACAATAAGCCACCCCAACACTAATACCCAAAAGATACAGCAAACAACGACAGAAAAACCAATACCGACAAAGAAAAGTACCTGGAATAGTAGTCAAGCCCTGTTAGGGGCTGCTCCATTCAGTGAGTTAAAGAAGACGAAACAGTCTGTCGTGCCCGAAGAAAAACCACAGTCAACACTCCATCTGTGAAAGGTGTAGGATGGGATGTCATAAATACATCAAAAGCCCAACAAATTGGGAGCCCAAATAAAGTAGCCACAACATCTGGTGACAGTGACCCATATAACATCAAACTGCGGCCACAAACCAAAGGAAGAGCCCAAAGCCACACCAAAACACCAAAAAAATAGCAAAAAGTTGCCCGATGCTGCTCAAGGAAACATACAAGTCACCAAACAACCCGTGAACAATGCAGACATCGATTTCGTTGCACTGTGGACCACCCAAACCCAAAAAAGTGCGAGAACATGGGCCACAAAGGAACCCAAGGTATGGTCTAAGCACCATAGATATGTTTTGGGTAGAGAACAAAGCTGATGGGGTAGTCCATAGGCATAGAGACTGCCCACAAGCAATCCATTAAAACCCTAGTTGCAGAGCCCCAAACCTTCGAAAGTCGTCGCTCAAAAAAGAGCTCCTAAAGCATTATCATTTTAATTTCCTCATACTAGGAGACCTCAATATAGGCCAATTCTACATCAAAAGAGTGAAAAAAAACCTACAGTTCTATGCTCATCAAGTCTATGAGCCTTAGATAGTTGAATACATGGGTTTGCATAATCATTATTCTATGATCATCTAATACCATTATTTTTAAGGGAGAAAACTATGTAATGCTTCTACATTGTTGGAATATGAAAGGGTCGCAAAACTAAATGCAATGTTCATTGGAAGCTTGAACTAAAATTTTGAATAGTAAAGCATTTCAGTTAGATTTTATCTCAATTAATGAAAAGTATAAATAATGTCTTAATGGATGTTTTTAAAATGTGGTATGTTGAAATTTTGCATAATATAAGAGTATTTACATTTTTTAGTCGAGAGGTACTTTATATAACCTGGTATGAGGGAGAAGTGGAAGATTTGCTCAAGATGCCACTTTAATAAAATTATAAAATATTAAGTAAACAAAAAATTTATAATGTCCATCCTAACCTAAATTTCAAATATATATATATATATATATATATATATATCCCAATTAATAAAAACTAAAATAATTAATTAGACTATATGAATAGATCTAAGTTATTTGTTAAATAAGGTTTTTCAGAAAAGATGTTAGAAGCATTAGATTCATTTACTTTGGTTAACATTTTTAAGGACAATGTGAATGAGTAAAATTTATTATAATTAAACACGTAGAGGGATTAAGTGCAAACATTTCCTCACATGTTTTCACTGTAAGAAAGGTTTGTACCTAGAGGGATTTGATCCGTATCTTCTCATGATAGATCGATAGTTCGGATGGATTTATCCTAGTTCTTAATTACCCCACTAACGAGTGGTAAAATGATATGTGTGCTTGATTTAATTATGATAATATCAATATAATTTTATTTAATTATAATGTTGGTGGTGTGTGTTTTATGTATATTGTATGTAAGAGTTTTAGACATTTAATAAGAATGTTATGTATAAATTAGAAAAAGTTACATACAGTTTAAAAATAATGTAAAAGGTTTTAGGAATTTAAATTTTTTATTATGATATTATTTGAATTTGGTTATAGTAATTAATTTTCCATCATGTATTCATGGCTCCAGGGAGCATGGGTACAATGATGACTAGGGTTTTGAACTAAATTCTTGCTCCCTACCCTTAATGGAGTTGTAAGTCACAACCTCAGTAATGACATCTCCTCATGGGTCAACATAGATATTGAATCATGCTCAAGGGGTTGCATCAAATTTGCTTCCATCATGTCGGCTCACATAGGGTTTTGGTAGTATTATGTCTCCTCCAATGGCATTAGGGGTAGAAAACATCTTGGTTCCATCTTCTAATATCAAGTTTTCTTTTAGATATTTGGTTCATAACAATAGCAGTGACCCCTCCCTCAATCGCTTGCGGGTTCAAGAGGCTCCCTCTTTTTCTATCCCAATGGATCCGGTTGTTGAAGATCAAGACTTCTTTCTATTGCACTCATGTGTTGGTGTTTCAATTTAATGATTTGTGAACCAAGCTTGTGGACTTTCAAAAATGGGTTATCAATCATGGACCCCCTGATAAAGATGGAGGCCTTTATCAACCCCTATGCGAAAAGGGTTTTTCATAGTGGAATTTGATCTTGAAAAGACAAGGATTTGGTCCTTAAATTTGGGCCTTGGTTTTGAATTAGTTTTGGTCTATGCATGAAGCCATGGACTCCCTATTTTGATCCTTTTTCCAAGTCTCTTGCATCCACTCCAATATGGGTTGGGATTCTAAATCTTCCCTTGCATTTTTTGGGTAGTCCCTCCCTTCAAGAAATTGGGGATGCTCTTGGCATATTTTAGTACTATAGCCCTAAAACATCGAATATATCCCATTCTTGAACTCCCCACACAAGGATTTGTGAGGAAATGGAATCAACAAAGGATTTTAGGTTGAAATCAATCTTATTGGAAAACAAATTCATGGAATCAAAATCTTGACTATGAGTAGGTTATTTTTAGTCATAGAGCATGTTATTAAACTAGTCATACAATAGCCTCTTGCACAAAATTTCCTAATAATAAAGGTGTTAAGCATCCCTGCCGCAAATCCACATGGTGGGAGGTCACAAATAAATTGAACAAATTTGTCTATGATGAAGAAACCCCGGACTTGAACTCTCTTAAGGAAGACTCGAAGTTGGATCAAGAAGAAACTTGTAAGGCCCAGCCAACTAAAGAATCTGATAAGCAACAAGAACAGGTGTTACCAGCTCCAATCCCTAAGCAGTAGGATCTATCCTCATAAAACCCAAAGAAATTTGTGGTAAAAAATTTGTACCCTTTTTTAGAAAAGAGGGTTCTCAAGTATGTTTAAGAAAGTCTAGAAGCTATTTTGGTCAACTAGAAGGAGATTAACTAGATTTAATCTAAGAACCTCTGGATCCAGGTAAAATCAAAGAATGGACAACAAATGTCAAGAAAAAGAAGCCCATTCCAGACACATAGCCAAGGAATACAAGGATTCAACCACATAATATTTCTTATCCATGTTTTGTTTCTCAATTTTACTGTGCAATCAATTTGTCTGGATTTACTCTTATTCTTTAGATCTAGAGTAGAAGAAAAAGAATTATTAGAAGTGTTGGTTAATCTTCTCGTTTGTATGTGCTAGGAAGAGATTAGTTTTTCTTGTTGAAATTAGATGGCTTGAACTTGTGTCTTGATGTTGGTTTGGATTAACCACAAATATCTTTTTTTTAATACAAAAGCTCTACCCATTTCTATCAAAAATAAATTATTTTAATATGGTCATACAAAATTTGTCAATCTTATTGTTGGCTCGTTCTCGACTAACCTGGTTTCAACTTTCGATCTGGCCAACAAAACCCAAAGGTACTGACCTGACAGGGCTTCACCCCATCGGCAACACTTGCGACGCAAGTGAGGTCTCACCCAAGATACCTATAGGATTTGTAGGAACCAAGCCTTCCACAGTGGTAAAGGGGATAGTATAATTCTAGACATCGACAAACAGGCCATCGATACATAACTACTACAAGATGATGTTACAAAGAATGTGCAAACTTAAACATATTCAGAAAACCCATTAAATACTTGTCAATTCAATTACTTATTCAAAAGTTAACATTTTATCATAAGTTGTGACATTACACAAAACATCACACACAGTTATCATGCACCATTCGACACAAAAAGTTCAACGTAGAAACCCATACGGGAAAAACCACAAAAGTGCTCGTTAATTGGAAAGAGTTGTATCTCAAACGCTTTGGTATGCGCACACAGCCTGTGGACATTCCTCTATAATCCCCATTACATTGAGTCCATGCACACAACTTGTGGAGCAAAATTATACTCACGAATCTTTTTTTTTTTTACACAATAGTCTAATGACATTACAGACTTTTTCTCTCCAAAACTTGGCTTCAACCAACTCTATTTTTCTTCAAACCCCCAAAAATCCCAAACCTTTAAATTTTTATAGGATCTATTGGTTGAATTTACATCCCATGCCAACTACCCAAAAGTGGGCAAACCTTCTAACTAAATCACCAACTCTACCATCAGACTTTCTCAATACATTTACTTTTCCCCCAAAAAAAGCCAAAAATTTCAGAGTTGACCGTTTCAACACTTTCTCCGACGCAACCATGTTCACACCTCGACTGGGATCCCCAACTTATAGAACAAACTTAACCAACTTTCCTATGGACAATAGGGCCCCAACACTCACATGTGGCTCGTCCCAAGCCACTTCATATGGAAACCTCTAGCATGTTCAGCTTAGCTTGAAAATATTGAAAGATTTTCATCACGTCTTATGTCTGTTGTTGAACATCCACTTTAACCCTAAAAACTCACTCAAGAATTTCAGAACTGAGATGTTCTGAAACATCCATCATAGTTGTATCTACAACTTGATTGAATTCAACATGAATGGGGTGAATGGTTGTATTTATTTGCGCTGCTTCGGCTTGAAGCTCCACAACACAATTGGTTCTTCTTTGTTGCTATGTCTATAGGTTGGAAACCTACTGTTGTAATTTTTTAATCTCGGTATCCTTACGCATCTTCTCCACCGGTGATAAGGCTTTCAATGAGGTCCGAAAACCATCCAACTTTGACTCTACTGTATGAAGTTTCTCTATTATTTCTTGCAGCTCCACATCATGCATCAAGGCATCCCATGCATGGAACACATGCTCATACACCTTAGCACAAAGAACCTAGGCCTCCTCAATCTGTCACATATCCTCTTCAACCACCTTTCATTTCTCTTCCATTACTTCAAGAGGTGTACTGGGAAGAATATTAGCTTCAAACTCTGCAATATTCTAGCGAAAGTCACTAGAAACTTCCCCCAATTTGAATACACAAGCTTCAGCAATCATGTCGGGTGCGACCCCACCCTCTGAAATTTCTTGAAAAGAAAAAGCAACCGCTTTCTCTAGTCATTACCTATCCTATTGCCACTTCTGCATTTTCTTTTCTTTATCCCCCAGTTGACTTTGCAATGAAGAAATAGTGTTCTTCGATTGCTTAAATTGATCACGCACCATATGCTCCCATACCTTGATTTCTTAAATTTTTTCCTGTTGAATGGTGTGTAGTATAAACATGTGTAGAACATACATGTCTAACCTGACATAAGCAATATCTTTTGTCAAGTTCTTTGGACACCACCTAGACCTTACAATGTTGCCGAGACATTTGTAATTCATCAAAACAATCATTATAAGGTCCATCTTCGTGTGATTGCACTAGCCTCTTACGAAATGTGACTCTAACTTCTTTCACAGCATTACAAAGAGTTTGAAGTAAGTAAGTGACTCCCTCAAAGAGATCAGTATGCTATTTATCAATAGTCTAGCACATTTCATTAGCATCCCTATCCATTTAATCCACCAATAAATTTTAATCATCATAAATTAACCTGAAAGGAGTGGAGTCCCTGAAGACCTTCTGCTTCTTCTTGCCCTTTTTCATTAAGTCAGTCGCTTTCCACGTCACCCCAACATTCAGATCTGTCAGGGTGGCACTCAACTCTTCATCACTATCGTGGTGAGAGTTATGTGGGTTATCTTCTTCTTGTGGGACGTTTGGTTGGGTCCTCGATGTACCCTCCTATCGTGGCTCAGTTTCAGCAGAAAAAATATCGTCTCTGATAGGTTGCTTCCAATCCTATCGTCAATTTTGAACTATTATGTCAATTTCTTCCTTTTATAATTGAAATGCAGTGGTTAACCACTAGTTTTGGGGATCTCGTCTTGGATGAAGATTTGAATGGTGAGGCCCTGCAGTAAACTTAATGATATTCTGGTATATCGTTGTACATTCGCAACAATAATCCTTGACTGACTCCCAATGTGATTCCTTAATGCATCAACATGCATAAAGAATTCAATATTATTCTCCTGCTATTGTCTTTGATTATCATCAAACCACAGATTTTGATACCCATGCCCCCCCGGCACAGGACATTCATTTCAATCCCTTGGTAATTTGGCGGTTCTTCCCATATAACAAAATCAACTAAGATGAGCAACTAGGAAGAATTCAAACGTGTACCTCATTCTTGTGCATCGATAGCATCATCCAATAACTCATTTAGTAGGAACATCGCCCAATTCATTGCTCTGCTACAGTGATGGTACCGGCAATGCACTGGTTCGGTCACATTTTTGTAGCAGCTTACTCGACAAAACTTTAGTTGTGAATCTAACACCCTTATCATTAATGAAGGCTATATCAAATCCCTTCTTATCCTGCGTGAGATTATATTTTTCCTTCATCTAAGCAACAAGGATTTTTCATGCTCCTTATTAGCAAATAATGGTGTTGGATCAACTCCTTCCTTGGGTAATCCTGTAATAGAATCTATTAGGTCGACATCAACATAGATTCAAGTATCTAACTACAGAAACCCCCATGAAAACAAACCAGTAGCTTCTTCACACATGTGTTTCCTTCAGTAGTTTGACCAAAATGGGGCATGTATAGCAGCGACAAAATGCTTGACTTCTCTAAAACACAGGCCCAGTCCATGGGTACCAACTAAATAGGACTACCTTCCACTAGCTACACTAATTTCATATACTTAAACATGTGAAGTTCGGGGAACTTCCTCAAGTCATAGTTAAAGAACAATAATTTCTTCAAGTTATCCATGATGTACATCGTCACATGAACTCCTTTCGGGATGGTTTTCTTTACCAATGGATATTTGGAATTATTTCGAATGATTACATGGGGAGCATCATCCGTCCAAGGTGGAATATATCCTAGTATTATAATTACTAAACCGGACCCGAAAGCCTCAACATCATGGTCGTCTTTAAATCTCTGCTCTGGAAGAACTACCTAACCAACCATTATTTTCTTCCTTAGTGGATTCACATCGATCGGTCGTGACACAACCTCCGGTGCCTCCTTGATAATAGGTATTGCGGGTGGAATATACCTGGAAACAGAACCATTTATTGACTTGTTATCTACTAACCCAGGTTCAACTTTTGATCCAACCAACAAAACCCAAAGGTACCGGCTCGACATGTCCTACCCTGTCGGTAACACCTACAATGCAAGTGAGGTCTCACCCAAGATACCTATAGGAGATGCAAGAACTAGGCTTCTGTAGTAGTAAAGAGGATCTTCTCATGCTAGAAAACAATAGACAAGCCATAGATACATAACTACTACAACGGAATATTACAACCAATGTACAAACTTAAACATATTCATAAAACCCATTAAATCCTTGTTGATTCAATTACTTATTCATAAGTTAACATGTTATCATAAGCCACGACAAGACACAAAAAATCACACACAATTATCATGCACCATTCGACACATAAAGTTTAACGTGGAAACCCATACAGGAAAAACCACAAAAGTGCTCATTAATTTTCAAGAGTCATATCCTGAACGCTTTGGTTTGCGCACATAGCTTGTATACATTCCTCTATAATCCCCATTACATTAAGTCTGCACACACAACTTACGAATCGATAGTATTCTCAGGACTCTTATTCATCTTTTACATGACAGTACACAACAATCTAATGACATTACAAGCAATCTCTCTCCAAAACTTGGCTTCAACCAACTCTATTTTTCTTCGAACCCCTAAAAATCCCAACCCTTTACATTTTTATAGGCTATACTATTTGAATTTACATCCTGCGCCCACTACCCAAAAGTTGACAATCCTTCTACTAACTCAGTGACTCTACCATCGAACTTTGTCAATACAATTACTTTTCCCACAAAAATTGCCCAAAATTTCAGAATTGACTGTTTCAACACTTGCTTTGTCGCAACCCTGGTCACACCTCGACCGAGCTCCCCAACTTAGAGACCAAACTTAACCAACTTTCCTAGGGACAACACTTATAATTTTGTATTGATAAAATTATCATCTTTAATGAAAAAATGGATTTAATTATTTCTAATATCTTAAATGGTCAAGCAAGGTTTCCCTAGTTCATGGACTCAGAGCCTCATTATTCCTATCTTTAAAAGTGGTGATAAAAATAATCCCTCTAATTATTGAACCATTATGACTATCCCTCTCTTAGCCAAGATTTATGGTTTCATCTTAGAAAAGAAAATCAGTATGGCTAGAAAGTGAAGGTAAGCAAGCTAGAGGCTAGGACGGATTCAAAATGCATCACTCTAACATGAGCCACCTCATTACACTCAAAAACATTTCAAATGAATGTCATAGTAGTAAATCCAATCTCTTCTATTTCTTTGTGGGTGTTAGGAAAGCTTTAGATGTGGTGCCTAGAAATAATTTGAGGAACATATTAAAAGAGATAAAGGCTCATTTTGAGTTAAGAGTTGTCACGATAAGGTTGTATGAACTTTCATTGTCAAATTTAAGAGCATTGAAGGGTGGTCAAATATATTAATTTTAATCTTGTAGTTAAGCAAGCTTTCCCCCTCTCCCCTACCCTTTTCTACATATACATTGATAAGCTAGACGGTTGTTTAGAAGAAGCAGGTTGTTTTGGCACAACCTTAGCTGGAATAGTCGCCGTCCTCCTTCTCTGTGCTGATGATATTTTCCTTATGGAAAGGTGTCCCTTTGATCTTGATAAGCAATTAAGGATTATCAATAATTATTGCTCTACTATGGGTATGACTATTAACACCAACAAAACAAAAGTTATGATTATCAAGTCCAAGAAGGCCAATTATGCTAATTTTGTATATGACAAAGCAACTTGGAGGAAGTGCCTTCTTACAAATATCTGGGAATCAATACTCATCACAAGCTCAATTAAAACTATATCATTAAGAAAAGGATTAATGGAGGTTGTAAATCTTATTTTTGTTTCAAAAACAACTGTAAATCAACAAACCCTATGATGTGGGATAAAAAGAAGTTCATTTTTTAAACTCTTGTCACCCATGTTATCTTATATGGTTGTGAAGTTTGAGGTTGCAACATATCAAGAGAATATTGGAGACTCTATTAAGCAAATCTAGAAGCATTTTATAACATATAACCTCAAAATTAAAATCAATACACCCTATCCTATTTTTCTTTCATAAGTGGGTCTTCCCCCCATCGAGAGCATTGCTATGATTAGGTACCTAATGTACAACTCTAGGATAATTAACATGACATACCAAAGACTTTCTAAAAATGATTTAATATCTAGTCAAGACAATTTACAACTCAAGAGAGGTTGGACATATAAAGAAGTCATGGCTTGGTTAAACCATTGGGGGATTGATGAGAATGGCGCTTTGCAAAATATCAATAACATTAAAAATATTATCACATCTAAGTTTAAAGAGAAAATATGGGGCGAGAAAGAATTAGAAACTAAAAGAAAATTAATATACTATAAGGAGGTCATCAAACATAATCTAAAAGATAAAAGTATGTCTTTTTTTTAACTCGTTTGAAGAAGAAAATTAATATATCCAAGATAAGAACAAACTCTCATGAGCTTCATAGTGAAACATGACGTTGGACATTTCTTAAAACACCATGGGTGAAAAAAAAATGTCATCTCTGTGAGACTATGAACGTTGAGGATGAAAGTGACTTTCTCTTAGAGTGCGTATGTACACACATTAGATTGCAATTTCATAACCTTTTCTACTATACAAACCTCCTTAACTTTCTAACATGTCAAAACTATGGTGAGCTAGGAACACTTATTTTTACGTTTTTTTATCATAGGAATAAAATTTTACAGCTTTCCAAATAAATCATTTATTTTCTCTTAAGGTTTGATAGGCCAACCACCATCACCACCACTATCATCATCATCATCAATATATAATGTTTACAATTTTATCAATTCAATATTATTTTTACAAAATTTTAAATTGAAATAACCATTTTCCCTTTACATTAAGAGTTTTAGATCCAATCTTACTTATTTAATTTATATAATGATGAGGAAATATACATTTATGCTATAGGAAAGTCTATCCCATCCTTCAAAGAATTGGTCACGGTGCATCATCATCATTCTTTTATAGAAATAAATTTGAAATTAATTATAAAAAATATAAATTTAATATAATAATGTTATAAAAAATAAATATATTTAAAAAAAAACAATAAATGATTTTATTGCATCGAAGAGGTGCATTTTACAACCTAGTAAAGGAGAGATATGTAACTCTTTCCGTGCTCATCCTAAAGTTGACACGTGTATTTTATAAAAATAATAAAATATTATTAAAAATAACTTGTGGCCTTAAATTAAATTTAAAGTATTTAGAATTATATATATAACAACATAAATTAGATAAACTAAAACAATAAAAATTAGATTATACATTTCCACTTTAAAAAAGGGTTTACACCTTGAAAGATTTGATCCCTTGAGTGCTTAATAGATCCCCTTTTAGATGGATTTATTTTGGTTTGTATAATACTGAGGAAATATACATTTATACTATGAACAAGTCTATCCCGTTCTTTAAAGAATTGGTCAAATTGATTCAGCTTTCTCTCAAGTAATAAATTTGAAATTAATTAAAATTATATATAAATATAAGATAATAATGTTATAAAAATTAAATATATTTAAAAAACAATAAATGATTTTATCTTTGGTAGGATTTCATGCGTAATTCCATGGTGATGATGGCAATGTAGTAAAGGCATATCCTATATTCCATACCAAAGGATCACTAAGCATGCTACCAGTACATCATCATCACAACAATGTATTATAACCATCGTCATTATCAGCATTTATAACTAGCAATTTCCCCAAGGAAGGTGCAATAATACGCCGTTAAGGTAATTGTTAGCGGGTAAGTGAGAACAGGTAGTCCAGTATCTATCATTGCCTTACCAACATAACCTATTAATAAGAAAAACAACATCATTGGAAAACACATAAGAATTTCACCAATTGACCAAGTTACAAGATTAAATTGAGGAAGTTGCAGCAATTTCAAATGTGAAGCATTCCAAGTTCTATTTTTGCACATTTAGATATTGACTTTTCAAAGAGTCTAGCAAACCTATTTTTTATTCTAATTTTGAGGTGCAAAGCTTAGGGCTGAAGCAGAACACCATGGATAGCTTTGGCCATGTTGCCATCATAGGTGTATATGAATACATCACTTTCCAAAGCCATTATGTAATCCAATCCTGCCAATCTATTTTGAAACTGTTTGATTGAGGCAAGTTCCTCCTCAGTTGCAGAGTTGCATGTGAGTATACATTGGGAAAATGTTTATTGAGGGATTCTAAACTGCCATTGCTGAAAAGTTCCCCTGCTACTATATAAAGTTTAGTTGAAGCTGGATAGCCCAGCACCTTTAGAAAAAGGCCCATCTCATGAGGAGTCAGTGGATAACCTCCCTGCCTACGTCTTTGTTCCCCGTCTATATCTTTTTCCTTCCAATGGGAATACCTATGCTACTTCAAAAGGAAATCTTTTCTATTGTAGTTCTCTCACTTTACACATATATTCAACAAGAAGTGACTACCATACTTGAGAAATCAAATTTGCAATTATTATATCTATTACTACAGTGCAAAATCAGATCTATGTTACCACATTTACTTATTGAAAATTGGCGAGAGGAAGAGACAACTGGTCCCATGTCACTTTCAGGGCAATCATAAGGTAAACCATCATATGCACCAGTTCTTCAATAAATGATGCACTAGTATACAAACATTTGAAATCTAAACAAAACTTATACCTTTCATTGTGTCTTTCAAAATGAAAGGAAAGGTTATTATATATCAAACTTACAATGGTTCATGCTCCCTCAAGCTAATGCCCTTTTTTATTTACATTAGAGACTAATCGTAATCTACCATATATTCTATGTGACCAATAATGGAATCATGCTATCATCAGTTCAGTTCACCGTGAGACATGAGTTGGTGGAGGTGAAGACAAGCTTCCACTTTCACCGTATGAAGCTGAAGTGAAAACTTTGTTCACATTTGTCTCAAACATCTTGGTGCCAAAAACTTTTCTTTATGTCAAAAATTCTTCAAGATATATCAAGGGAGAGAAAAATGGTGCAATAAGCACTTCATGATTATATGGTCCTTACGAAGAAAATATATTTGCTGCACTTAACTTTTAGTGGAGCTTACATCTTCAAACATAGGAAATTGGTAGATATACAAGATCTACAATCCAAACCTCTAAAGATTTAGGGTTTTGGAATCCAAGGATAAAAAATTACAAGTTACATGAATAAACTTAGAATTTAAATGTTACAAGAAGACTAGAGAATTCAAGGATATATGGTTCCGTAGTTTTTGGAGATCTAGAATTCCAAAAATCTAAGGTTCTATTGATTTTGGTATATTCCAGGAAGTGATTCCATGACCAAGAAGACCACATCCAAACAAGGGAGACACGATAGTATAATGGAGGAGGTGCATGACAAACAGTCTCATCACAAATTATTCTTAGGCTCTCGTTGCTATTATTGGATTGAATGGAAATTGATCAAATCATATGATAATTAACCAGGGAAATGGTCGCTGCAGGAGCAGCATGAATGTACACAAAATCCATACTTTGACCAGGAGGGAGTGACTTTAACCACTTAGGAAATGAATACGTATTGTTGGCATCTGGTTTGGAGAGACCCCATAAAGGACCATACAATATTTGGATAGAGAAGCCAATCGCTGTCAGTGTCTGGTGTGGAGATCTATTTGTGATAGATGCAACATATCTATAGTAAGTAGTTCGTGACAGAGTCCAAGAAGTCGTGAGCTTCTGCGAGATAGCCAGCCTAACATTTTCTGCAGATTGTTAACAATAAAGCAGCATCAGTACTGTTTTTGTAATGAATAATCACCAAGTCATTATTATAGTAGGAGTTGCATAGATTTATCCCACATTATTGGATGAAAATTAGTATTTTCATAGTAGAATAAAAAAAATTAGTTCTTTTCTCAAATATTTACAAACAAACATTTTATTTCTGTTAAATTCCACTAACTGCAAAAAAAATCAAGGTAAAACAATAAAACATAAGAACTGGATGAACTAATATGTTATTTTTAATATAGATTTAACTGCAAAATCCAAAACTATCATTGATTTTTCCCTGTTTGTCCAGGATATGTAGCACTACATTATTTTTACCCCTGGCTCATTCCTGCTGAAGTTGAATTGTAGTGGCCAAAATTTAAGATTCAGAGGACTTACTCTGTGGGGAAGTAGGAAGAGAACTCTGTTTAGGTGCAGGAGAGGGCTTTGGATTTGGGTTTGGAACTGTAGTTGGAGCAGAAGATCTTGAATCTGATCACTGTCACTGCCAAAAGAACAACCATTAAAAGCATCACCATCAATATCACTGAAACAAACTGAAACCAAATTAATTTCATCCTATAAAAGAATAATACCTGGGAGAAGCTGGTTGTCTCCAGCATTTCCACCTTGAAGTCTAGCTAAAATTTGGACCATTGGGCCATTGTTGTAGGTTGCAGGTTCTGTTTGCTCATAGTTGTCTCTTGGATCTGCAAAGTTATCATTGTAATCAACCTACAAGAACGTGGTTTTAGCCAAAGGACTGAATAGGAATTAAGGATTTTTAGATGTTGGACTCATTAATCTATCTTCATGATAAGGAGGTTTTTAGCCCATCATGGGATTTACAATTATTATACCTGCGACTTAGCTAATGCCAACAGTTGAGATGGATCTAATTCTCCACTAGGGAATTGCAGTTGCTTGCCAACAAAAGACAAATAATAAGAGTAGACTGTCGTGCATCTTGTAAATGAAAGAATATCTTGCTCATATCTAAACATGTCAAGAAAAGCATGGATAACATTCATCAATCCCTGGTTCTAGAGCAATAACCAAAGTACCTCATATTCACATTCTTTGACACCTCCAATTTTAAACATGAGATACCTCATACCTGAGATGGAGGGCAATGAAGGGTTCCCTTCTCTGAATTCTGGTGACAAGAGTTCGTGCAAGTTTCTCAATGGGGTCAGCAAAGTTTAGAGCTTGATAATTGGCACGTCAACGGATCTTCTGAATTGAATTAGGAAGGTCATTATTTGCAAGACCAGAACCAGCATGAGTGAAGTATAGCACATTGTGCTTTTTTAGGAAAGGAAGCATCTCATGCTTGTAGAAAGATACATGTACACCAAACAGTGTACAATGCTTTGTTTAGCCAAAATACAACAGTAATTTGAACAAAGATTCTCCAATAGCATGTGACCTTCACAACCCAACAACGAGATCAATTTGAATGGGCTCTCTTCACAAGGGATAATCGTAGAGAAAATACACCCTCTCTTATTGCAATAGAGATGAAGAATCATCAAGATATAATCCAATGCTCTACCATAAGTGCGATATCCTTACAAAACCTTTGAAACCCAGCTCAATCTGCACCAAATAAAAAAATCTATGAAATGAACTCTTCTTTGCACCGGAAATGAACTCTCTTTAGCAAGTGAAAGAAAACCAGGGTTTTTTTGGTGACTTAATGTTTAGGCAGGATTAATTTCTTTGGAAAGTATACAAAACATTGAAAAATCACACTGGTTTTTCTTAATAAACTTTAAAATTTCGTGAGGTGCTGAAAAATCTCTCTTCCAAAATTGATCAAAAACTCTGAACCAGAACAAGGCTAGTGTCTAACACACCTTTGACCAAGACACTGGAGCCTTCTCCAAAGGTTTACATTTTATGAGATGGTGGTAAAGACTCAACAATGCGCACATCTTCCATTAGAATATTAATAAAGTGACGGAGATAAAAAAATGTCTTTGAATTCACTAGATCATCACATAAATTTAAAACAGATGTGAGATCTGACATTTTTTGTACTATTGAAAAAGCATCATATATTACTAAACATTATAAATATAGGGAGATTTTATGTTTCAAGAAACTAAATTACCCAATTGAGGTCACTTGGCAAAGGAATTGCATTCACCTTGGATCAACCCAAAATGAAGTATTGTCCAAAATTGGTATAACAAGTATTGCATTCATAATATTTGCGATGGCAACCATATCACAAATCTGTAGGATAGGATTTTTTTATAAATAAACACGACAACATGCTGGAACCAACATTTATAAAGCGAGATACATGTATATCCTATAGGCCTTTGGGCACTTACTCCTGTTCGTATCTGATTCAATCCTCCATTGGCCTTGAAAATAATATAACCATTATGTTGCTCACCTCGTTCTGCAAATTAAAAACTTTATTAAAGAAGTTGCAGTGAACTGCTTCACTGAAAAGTAGGAACTGTAAAAGGGGAAATCTTTGTTGAGAAAAACAAAAGCATACTCTTGTGATGCCATGGATGATCAATGCATTGGACAAACTATTTAATATTAGGATTTGACCACAGCTTGTCTGTCAAGTGATAATCCTGGTTTGGAACAATTAGATATTTTAGAAATCATACTATATGAAGGCCGAATCCTTCAAAATAAGAAAAATGAAATTAAAATTGCATATCACAAATTTTAACAGCTAATCTTTCTTTTCCAATTTCTTCGATTCATGATGCCTATTGAACTATCCACCTCTAATATATTAGATGATCTACCAATATCTGTATGAAGTTGAGTCTCCTCTGTCAAGACTCGATTCAGCCCTATACCTCCAATCGTCTTCAGGAACAAATATCGTGGAATGGTCTGTAAAATAAAAAAAAACAGATGAGTAACCAGTCTTCCCAATTTTATCCTCTGCAAATTCTTCTGAATTGAATGAACGTACTCCAAATATGAAACAAATTAGGAAAGTCTACATTTGCTGCTTACAATCTCAGATCTAAAAGAAGGGCTAGAAAAGTTGAATTAGGTTATCTATGCCACAAATCTTTCTGATTCAGCAGAAGTATAAGTTGAATTTTAATCTCTTTTAGTACTAAACAGATACTATAATAATTTGGGTTCACAGCAGAAGGATATAATCCTAAATTTCCATTATTGTTTGTGGTCAGTTACCAGACTGATCGCATGTGATAGGTGTCAGAATTACAAATATGAGAATGACATGATATAATTGTTACTGCATGTTTAGTAGAGGAAGGAAGAGCAAAGAAAATATGAGGAAAACAGAATATAACAGTTACAGCATGTTCAGCAGAGAAAGGAAAAGTACAGCAATGCTCAAACAATTGTATTCACTTGTTGGACTTGGGAGTTACAGCAGACTTGACAAAATGATTTTGGTCAAGTAATTAGATGCACGAACAGCAAGCAAAGGATTAAAATGCCTTGTGGATACAATATGAATATACATTTACTATCAAACCGAACAAACTGGGGCACAGATTACCGAAGAGTACAGTATTCCTTTTGTTGCCCCTCTACATTGGAAAAAGGTCATCCTTGGAATATTGGATGATCTCATAGATAGGAAGGAGTGATTGGGATGTGATTAGCCTAACAGGGATATCCTTGTTAAGGAAAGGGTTGGGTTTATCAAGATTCCACGAGAAAACTAATCCATTCCATGTAGGATAACTAATGGGTTTGAGAACAAAGTTGGCTACACAACTCTCCATCAAAATGTATGTTATCTTGAAGTTGGAGCCAAAGCAGACATGGTTTCCCTAATTGAATATGTAAAGAGAGGGGTATCTGTATGTGTGATCTTTTTCCTTAATGATGTACATTCTCGATGTGCTATTGTTTAGTAATGTAAAGAGGGGGGGTTGTGGGTGGGGGTATCTGTATGTGTGATCTTTTGGCTTAATGATGTAGATTCTTGATGTGCTATTGTTTAGTAATGTAAATATTGATATATTCAAAACACACACAGATGCCTCCAAAGTAGAGAACCATTGCATCCATAAACACACTTCCATTTTTAACAAGATACAGGGTGTCCTTGCCTCACATACAAATAAAATAAAATAGTACAAAACAACAGGCTTCATCCAAGACTTATATGTGGGAGAAAGAAGGTTTGCCTCAGAATGAAGTTTTGACATTGGCATCCATTCACCTGGTCCACAAATATCAGAGAGCACAGTTGCTACAGCTGAAACAACATATTTTTCTTCTTTTTGTATCTGCTGAGAAGTATCAGTTTCATGTTCCATCCTCCATGTATCCCCTTTTGGATCTGAATACATTAAACAATGATATTAGAAAGTTTCTAATTCATGTTTCATGTCTTTAGGACACTATTAAGTAACAGCTTGAAAGAGAAAGTAAGGAACCACATGGCAACTATAACCTTTGCATTTAAAGTAAAAGTGACAATGAGCTTGCTGAATTTATCATTTCCAGTTCTATTTTTTAACTGACAGGAGGTATTGCTCCGGGCAACAATGGATTCCTTCTCCCCACCATGATATGATAACCTGTCAGAGTAGCACACAACACAAGAACAATGAACTATAATATAATTATAGTATTCGGTTGTTGCGATTAAGGGGAGGGTGGCTAAAATAAAGTAATTTTTTTGTTTCTTCTTGTATAAAATGTTCAAATAGCATGGAAAGAAAAGTAGATAGGACAGTACCTTTTAGTTTGGAAATGGATGCTTTGCATGCCACAAAGGAAGCTTGCATTGGCGGGAACTGGAGAGGACAAGTACAGATGAAGTAGCTGTACTAGTAAATTAAAAAATCGACTAACAAACTGTTGCAACAGTTATTTATTTACAGACCATATACTCTACAGTTTCTACAGCTGAAACAACATATTTTCCTTCTTTTTGTATCTGCTGAGAAGTATCAGTTTCATGGTCCATCCTCCATGTATTCCCTTTTGGATCTGAATACTAAACAGTGATATTAGACAGTTTCTAATTCATGTTTCATGTCTTTAGGACACTATTAAGTAACAGCTTGAAAGAGAAAGTAAGGAGCCACATGGCAACTATAACCTTTGCATTTAAAGTAAAAGTGACAACGAGCTTGCTGAATTTATCATTTCCAGTTCTGTTTTTTAACCGAGAGGAGCTATTGCTCCGGGAAACAATGGATTCCTTCTCCCCACCATGATATGATAACCTGTCAGAGTAGCACACAACACAAGAACAATGAACTATAATATAAATATAGTATTCGGTTGTTACGATTAAGAGGAGGGTGGCTAAAATAAAGTATTTTTTTTGTTTCTTCTTGTATAAAATGTTCAAATAGGATGGAAAGAAAATTAGATAGGACAGTCCCTTTTAGTTTGGAGTTGGATGCTTTGCATGCCACAAAGGAAGCTTGCATTGGCGGGAATCGGAGAGGACAAGTACAGATGAAGTAGCTGTACTAGTAAATTAAAAAATCGACTAACAAACTATTGCAACAGTTATTTATTTACAGACCATATAATCTCTTATAGAGAGTATTTTGAAACGATTCGAGTATCGCAAATATTTGAAACCAACTCAATGTACAAATAGTATACTTGTAGTAGAAGATAAAAAATGGGCAACAAATTTACTTTCAAACCAAGTATAGGGACACACTAGGGGAAAAAACAGACATAGGTATGAAGTCAATAAGTACAAGCTAAATAAACAGACAAGATAAATGTACAACAGAACTTAAGAATTTAGTATATATTGTGAATTGTTTCTATGTACATACAGTATAGTGTGAACTGTTTCTCTGACCATAAGAGAGTATTTGAAACAAAATGAGGATTGAGAATATTTGAAACCAATTTAATGTCCAAACAGTCTAAATTGAGTAGAAGTAACAAATGGACAACATATTTACTTTTAAACCAAGTATAGGGAGTCTATGGGAAAAAGAATATACATATGTGTAATGACAAGAAGTAGAAGCTAAATATATACATGGATTAAATGTACAGTAGAAGTTAAGAACTTAGTATAATGTGAACTGTTTCTACTTACAAAGAGTTTGTTGCATTGTATTTGTAAAAGAAGCGTTTGTTTGATAGAGTATATAGTTTAGAGACGTGCATTACATGCAAGTAGAAGGGAAATATAATAAATGTACATGTATTGTGGTAGTAGTGGAAGCATGTAATATGTACAATGTTTGTGCATTCCATGTGTGGAAAAGGCTAATACATATATTCAATAAAAGCATAGGTTATGGACAAGGCAGTATGTACAAGTGAAGGGTAGTAATGGCAATTGAAGAACGTGTGGGAATCAAACAAGAAGGGTTGTTGGGTTGTAAGGAGAGGGAAAAGGGAATTGCAAGCAAGGAGGAGGCTTTAGTCATAAATGCAAGAGAGATTATGGCAACGACAACACCTAGTAATGTTTATGTATTGAGTAAGACAAGGGTGGCGAGATACTAAGTCTTTGTGGATCTTGCGCATGGTGTCCCTTTCATGCATATGAATCATGTGTTGAAGGAAGGCTCTTATTTCTGAGAGAAGCTTAATAGTAGGGTGAATCGGATTCAGTGGGATGTTTGAAGTCGATTGGAAGCGTGCTTCAATTTGTTGCAGCGATGCTTGTTGTTCCTTGATATGCTTGCAGAATTCAGCAAGGGTGTTCAGGTATCGCATGTCCATGTCTGTTGTTGAAGAGCTAGGAAGAGAGAAAACAGAGCAATTAAAATCTTAACATATTCAAATAATATAGAGTAAAGCAAGGCACATCTTTTTTTGTAATTGAATTGCTATACTAACATTTTTTTTCATAGTACTGAATAAGAAAAGCAAGAAGATATTCACATCATAGATGAAAGGGAAAAAAGTTCAAAACTTGTGCAATGGACATTTTGTTGTTCTTTTTTTTTTGTTCTATTGTAGAGAGAAAAGAATGTTGTAAGTGTAATGTTATGGTAGATTCAAGTAGATGAAACAAAACAAAGTTAAGATGTTGGAAGCAAATGAACAGAAATATATGCATGAGTGAAAGAGTGTTTTTTTTGGGGGTGGATGGGGGGAGGGAAGAATGTGAGGTTGTTTTGTTTTGGTATTTAGCAAGTGAAAAGTGATAGTATTTGGTTTTTATGGTGTTGTTTGTTTATTATTTTCTGTGTAACCAAGAAGAGGTGTGGGAAGCAATGCATGGGTGTAAGCATATGTGAGCAACTATGTTAAGCAATGTGTGGTGCATTACATGCAAGTAGAAGGGAAATATAATAAATGTACATGTACTATGGTATTAGTGGAGGCATGTAATATGTACAATGTTTGTGCATTCCATGTGTGGAAAATGCTAATACATCTATTCAATTAAAGCATAGGTTATGGACAAGGTAGTACGTACAAGTGAAGGGTAGTAATGGCAACTGAAGAACGCGTGGGAATCAAAGAAGAATGGTTGTTGGGTTGTAAGGAGAGGGAAAAGAGAATTGCAAGCAAGGAAAAGGCTCTAGTCATAAGTGCAAGAGGGATTATGGCAATGACAACACCATGTAATGTTTATGTATTGAGCAAGACAAGGGTGGTGGGATACTAAGTCTTTGTGGATCATGCGTTGAAGGAAAGCTCTTATTTCTAAGAGAAGCTTAATAGTAGGGTGAATCGGATTCAATGGGATGTTTGAAGTCGATTGGAAGCGTGCTTCAATTTGTTGAAGTCAGCAAGGGTGTTCAGGTATTGCATGTCCATGTTTGTTGTTGAAGAGTTAGGAAGAGAGAAAATAGAGTGATTAAACGCTTAACATGTTCAAATAATATAGAGTAAAGCAAGGCACATCTTTCTTTGTAATTGAATTGGTAAACTAACATTTTTTTTTTCATAGTACCAAATAAGAAAAGCAAGAAGATATTCACATCATAGATGAAAGAAGAAAAAAAAAGTTGAAAACTTGTGTAATGGACATTTTGTTGTTCTTTTTTTTTTTTGTTCTATTGTAGAGAGAAAAGAATGTTGTAAGTGTAATGTTCTGGTAGAGTCAAGTAGATGAAACAAAACGAAGTTAAGATGTTGGAAGCAAATGAACATAAATATATGCATGAGTGCAAGAGTGTTTTTTGGGGGGGTGGATGGGGGGAGGGAAGAAGTTGAGGTTGTTTTTTTTTGGTATTTAGCAAGTGAAAAGTGATATTATTTGGTTTTTATGGTGTTGTTTGTTTATTATTTTCTATGTAACCGAGAAGAGGTGTGGGAAGCAATGCATGGGTGTAAGCATATGTGAGCAACTATGTTAAGCAACGTGTGGTGCAATTGATCTAGAGGCAATAAAAGTTTCTTCTTGTTTTCTTTGTTGGACAGAAGGGCTATCACTACTACATTTCGACCAAAAATCCGACGGCCTTCATGTCAGATTTTCGACACTTTCCTTTCGCATGTACGACGCTTTGATTTTTTTTTAAGCGTCGGAAACTTGTCGTCGGTTAGCCGACACTTAAATAACCGTCGGTTAAGAGACACCTATGCAACCATCGCTTAATGTAAAGTGTCGCTTAAGCGACAGAATATTTTCGACAGTAGTAAAAAAATTTTGAGAAAATAGCCTTCATAACCGTCGCTTAAGCGACGAATATCAACTAAAAGCGTCAGATATGCGACACCTACAACCATCGGATACGCGACGTATATTAAACTAAACGTTGAAAAAGCGACACATATTACCGTCGGAGAAGCGACGGCCATCTAGAAAAGGCGTCGAAAAAGCGACAGAAGAAACCGTCGCTTAAGCGACGCTTGTGGAAATTTTTTTTTTTTTAAATTAAATTTTTTTTTTGCTAATTTGGTCTTACTAGGAACAGATGAGGGCCTTTTCGACTTCGGTCTTCAATTGGTGCAGTGAAACACTTATATATATTAGAGCTTAGAACGAAAACTAAACTAAGTCTCCGCCTGCCAAGCAAGGAACAATGGAGATATACACGGGTCAAGCTACTAGTAAAGGTGACAAGATTCAATATATCATGGCGCAAACCAAGAAATTTATTACGTAAAGAGCTGTTGTGATACTAGTAATGAACAGACCATTACAAGGATACGTCATATCTATAATAAGTCTAATGTAAGGCTAATGAAGCTTAGTAAAAAGCTTAATAACAGTGATGAAAAAGACTGTAATCAAAGCAATATGAGCTTGCTTAGTTAGCTTGAATAAGCTGTAAGTGATACCACTAAGAGTTATGGATTCCAAGCTGTTACAGTCTAGTCATTGTGTTTAGTTTAAGCATTTGTATTACATTAATATGAGCTCTATAACATAGCTTGTATTCAAGCAAGTATGGGCAAAGGGTAATCATACTAGTATCATTATGTTTCATGAAGGGTCCATGTTTCTTCTATCATTCCTTAGGGAATAATCGTGATGTTATAACTCATATGGGATTAGATCTCTAGTCATATCTTACACTTTACTCGAGTCTAATATATGTCCATATAAGCTAACAACCTATTGGATACAGGAGTATGTATTCTCGTAATCGATTACACATAGCTAATACTGGTAAAATAGTATGTGTTTCCTTTATCGAATGGGCTATGAGTTCCATATCTTACAATGGTTGAAACATGGGTAATAAGCATAATCAATACATGTGTGTAAACAGCTTAGGTATTAGCTTAGCTTTAGCCATGTATAGTTTATTGGAATAAGCTGATCATCCTATACGTTAAATAGTATTGGTTTCATTACCATTAGTTACATGGACTAGAACAGTGATACACATAGAGGGCATAATTAGGAAGCAAGAATGAGACAGACATTTAAGACTTGCAATTTCATTCAAAATCTAAAGGATTTATAGTTTACACTTGCACAAAACAGTGTAAACATCCTAATAGAAACCCTCTGTTTTCCATCAAATCAAAGCTTCAAAACTGGGAGATGAATGTTGGATTAAGGTTGTTCAAAACTATCATACTGTCCCCAACCAATAGCCATACATCTTAACAAAAGTTGGGTAATTTTCTTCACATTCATATACTTTGGATTGTGTGTAGGTCTAGTCACAAAGATGGAGCGATCTTCACTACTGAAGGTCTGGGGCTTCAAATACCCTTTTTTCACAAGGTTAAGCTTCACAGGGCTTCTCTGGACTTGTAAACGTTTGACCTTGATATTGTTGCACTTGACGCTGAACCTGGATTTTGTTAGAAGAATGAAATTTGCCAATACGTTCTGAATCCTCCAATTTCCTCATAAAAAATGGGATAAATCCATGGACTCATGCTTTGTGGAATCACAAGGATCTTTTGTTCTGACCAATTTGCTTCAACTATGAAAATTCCAGGATTTTGCATATGATGACCTGAACTGCCACACAACTGCAGAGAAGTTTCCACATCACAACTTCACCAAAGCTCATGGGGTCACACTTAGCCCATATTCAAAGAGGCAGCTACAGGTTGAAGGTATTTTACGGCCTAGGCAATGAAAAACCACCCTAAATATGTTCCTTTTATGGCTAATATGAAAGGCTGGAAACAAGTCTGAAACAACCTCTGATGCTACCACAATTTCTTCAGGATCATTGTTTATTGTTTACCAAACTCAAATTTGCACTATTGTTACTGTTTAGATGCACAGGACGAAGGCCGAGTCTTATTGGCACTTAGTCTCAGCGAGTTGCACTTTGACTGTAGGGCTCATTCCTTTAAGAAATTAGTGTGATACTACTTCACAAACTGCCAGATTTTAAGTATTCCCCTGCAGTTATCCAAGGAACAGCACCTCTCTTACAAACTCCAGTCTCTTCTCATCCAGAATCATCAATAATGTGATAAAAACCACAAATGCATGCCCATGTAAAACTTGGGGTAACAGAAGGGAAAGCATAACTTTAATTTTTTTTCTAAACTATGTAAATATAAACCTAAATCGTTACATTGACTGCTTAAATAGCAAAACATATTTTCATGAGAATTATATTTGACAGACATGGGTGATAACATCGAGAAAGATAGTTTAACAAACGCATAATCATATGGCAATCCTTGGCTACAGGCAGTAGCATTTGCAAAAATATACTAAATCAAATCTTATCATACAAACCGTTGAGAAAAAATTCACCCAGACACACAATGAAGACTGTCATCAAATGGACAAATGCGACTTGATTTCCAGCTACATAGTACAAACACAATTCATTTGATCTTCAGGCAGAGTCTGGCTCTCCACAGTCCAATTCACATGGCATGCTCACAAGCTTTATTAAACTCAGACACATTCATATTGAACATTAACAAGAAACTCTTACCACTAAAACCACGGATTAAAAGCACGGGAAAGTCATGGCCAACTGCTAGCAAGGATGGGCTGGGAGTAAATGATGCAGAATCTGCAAGCGGGCATGAAGATGATGCTCTCTTTGGAGATCTGTTTTCAGAGGCTAGCAGGCAAGTAGTACTCATCTCTGATGGACATGAACAGCCCTACTCTGCAAATGACAGTGTTTCTGACTCCAGTAATATTCCTTTACAAGGAGCTGTTGAAGTGCTTAGTTTTATTAAAGAGTGCATTTTTTCTCCAGATTGGCATTCTTCTATTTACAAAGAAGCCTGTCACCAACTTAATGAAGAACATGTCAGTCATAAGTTTGAACATCAGTAGAGGGCCGAGGCATTCCTTGTCAAAGGAGAAAAAAATTTGTATTGACATTGTTGAGAGTTTGGTTTAACAGATTTCCAAATCTACTTGCCTGCATATATTTTGTATCAATAGTATAGTATAAGGGTCTAAGAATATGACAAGTCAAGTTTGTATCCCAGGAAAATACAACTAACACTTGTATCAAAAGCTACTTACAGTCAGTTTAGAAGTTATCTTTTGCTGGTTAAACACCAACTTATAGCATAGATGTCCTAGCTTTCACATCAATATAAGAAGGGAGGTTTAGTAAACGAGAAAGAACCAACTTCTAATAACTTTGGAGTCGGAAAACAACATTTTAGCCTATGTTTTACAAGGAAAAACAATGAAACAGAATATGCTAATTTTATTCAGTGCACTCAAAATATTGCCATCAGGCCTAATTCTAGGCTCAGGCTGGACTAAAATATTTCTTTCAGCATCACTTAAATTGTAACTGAACTAGA
>LPNX011017183.1:1185247-1218678 GCA_001517045.1 Pseudotsuga menziesii | reverse complement strand
TATCAAGATCAGAATCATTTGTTTACTCATAAGGAAAATATATATAGAGGTCAAGTGGAATCTAGACAAAACTAATTTTCACTACTACCTCGAAACTTAACATGTCAAGTAGGTGGCAGGGACATCACGGTCCAGCTATTAATACATAGACGACTTCAAACATTACCATTCAACTGAAAAGTTCTATATAGGAAATGCATTACCATTCAACTGAAGAATTCCATATAGGAAATGCGCTGCAGTTTGCTAGTGCTCAGGCTGCTTCATAAGTCTCGTCTATTATGATCTGATAGATACAGGCTTCATAAGTCTCATCTATTATGATCTGATATGATCTCAAATTTTAAATTGTCAAACATTGCAAGGATGTCAATTATACTGTTCTTAGAGGTTTTAGAGAATGATTCAGGTGCGTGGAATCAAAAACTTTCCTGAGAACAGTTATTTGGTAGCTGATACGAGCAGGCTGCAGCTGCTTAGCGCCTTAAGCAATTTGTTCGAGATTATGGTCACAATGCATTAGCAGAGCTCGAGCGTAAGTGGCGGTGGGCGCTCGTATGAGGAGGGAATAATGATATATAAATATATTTATATTTCAATTCTTCACAATTTATACTTCCTAAAAATCAAAGCACGATAGATAATTCACATCAAATGTTTTTACTTCATTTATTAAATTTAGCTTGACTTGCGAGAGAAGTCAGCAGAATCCGAAATCCATGTTTCATTTAGAACCGGGAAAATCAACATTTGAGAGATGGGAGTTGGAAATACGCAAACCACAACTTGCAAATACATTGTATATGTTAGGTATGTGTTTCAAAGTCATATGACACGTTGAACATTCCATGGACTTTCTTGGTTTGTTATCATCTTCTTCTCCTTTTTTTCCCATGAAATATGGAATATTATGGCGTGGAATTTCATGGGAGCCACCTATTTCTCTCCTCTTATCTGAAAGTTTGCAACTGAAATTCGATTGAATGTCTTTTCTTGGCCAACAAGCTTCGCTGTACTATGTCACGCTCTGAATTGAAATTGATCTAATAAGACTTTTCTTAGCCAGCAATCTTCTACACCACGCCATCTGATAATGCTAAGAGTTACATCTTATTTATTTTTAAACACATGGATTTAAGTGGTTATAGTAAGCCTCTCTACCCAGATACCTAAATGTTTAAATTCAGCTTATGTGTTTCCTTTATTATTTCTATTGAGTGGTGAAGACACAGAGCCATCTTTTATTAGGTAATTGGATTGAATCATTCAGTGAGACAAATCACTGGGCTAGCTTTTCTTTTCGCCGTCACATGACAAGTTTTGACTATCGAATCAACACTCGAAATTTCTTCGCGGTTTTCGGTCGTGTGAATAATTCAAAGCAGAATTTTGACCGTTAATTTTGTGTTAAGACGGGTAAGGCAGTGAACCAATTTGCTCTTACTACTCATTGCTTATAAGTACAATTCTCATACCTCCCCGTCGAATCATTCCTAGTCTTCCAGTTCTTTTTGCTCCAAATCCTTAGGTCAGAAAACGTCTCGTTTATTTGCCAATAGTAAGTTTCCATCTCTGATATCATATAGTTTGAATCTGCTAACAAGAAATAAGGTATCATACTATTTGTCTCCTCATACTGGTTAGATTCAAGATGCAAAGCAATCTAATAGCGCCGCTAGTCATTATCTCTATCCTGTTCGTTTCAGGTTGTTGTTGCAGTGCCAGGTTGCTCCAGAACGACCTGTTTATTGCCCCACCTAGTCCCTTAGCTTTTGATCAGAATCTCAATTCTGTTGCCGACGGTAACGTGGAGAAGGATGCAGTTCTCTGTCATGAAGATAATAGACCCTGGAGCAGATCTTCGTCATCGTTCAACGAGATCAACAAGTTATCATTCAAGCTCAGGCCGACTGTTCAAAATAAAAAGAATGGCGACGAATTGCCTGCATCCAATGAAGCTAAGAGAGCATTAAATTCAATACCCAAGGACAATCCCAGTCATAAAGTAAATTCCTTGCAGATAACAGAACAACGACTCTCCACATCCAGTAATAGCCCTGGGGTTGGTCACATGCAGATGATCCGTCATAAATCAAATGCAGGAAACATCGACATCTTCAAATCCAATCACAGCAGTACTGGAGATGATCGCCTGCAGCAGATTAAACGTAATAAATAACATAATAAACATTAAATGTTAAATAAATAACATAATAATAAAATAAATGCTGATGTCATAGTAGCCATGTGTCAAGTGAAAACCAGATACCAAACTCCAAAGCTGGCATCATTCCTTATTGGCCAATTAGAAGTTGACAAGATAGCAAAGGCAAATATTTTTATTAAAATTTAAAATATTTTTTGGCAAACTCCAAAGCTAAACTTTACAAAACAGATTTTAAATTTTTGGTCAAAGGGCAACTAATAGAAGGTCAAAGGGCAACCGATTGCTATATACCTGCTGTGGCAGGTATAATAACAACACCACCTATATTGATTTTACTAGTTCTTTCCAATATATAATTAATAATTAAGTGTTTAGTTTTGCTTTCAATGCTTTGTATCTACTTAATATAACCATGGATTAATCCTATATGCTTCCACTTTATAATTAATATAACCATAGATTAATCTTTTATGTTTTTACTTTATGGATTAATTATATAAAGTTATTTTAAAATGGATTGTACAATTAATTTATTAACTTATTTTTAATTAAATATAGAGTTCAAGAGAACATACAAAGAGGATATTTATTTGTTGCTTGATGACAAATTGCAAGGGATTCAATATCTTTCTATCATTGATATGTAATTTGCTTTGATTCAAGAATTTGGGCTTTATGCCTTCTACTACAAATCTGACAAAAAAAATTGTAATGCCGAATAATATCAATTCATCAAATTTTTGAGATCCAAATATCATTGCATAACTTCATAATATTTATTAAGTAAATATATTTTATGGAAACTGACATAGGAGAAATGTCAAAATGAATGAATAAACCAACATAAAATAAATCTTGGTGACCCTCTAAAGAACTTTTTGAATATTTATATGAATCATTTCTATGGTATACTATATGATTTCAATATGAATCACATGGTAATTTCTTTGATTTTATATGGTTAGAGTGGTGAAATTATTAATGAAATGTTTGTTTTTGTTTAATATGCAAGTTTCAAAAAAGTTGTAATTTATGAAAAAATCTTTTTCCAATTTAGGAGTTGATTTTAAAGTTTTTGTAAACAACAATATAGGATGTTTAGGCCATGGCTCTATTTTTTACCCGGAGAAAAAAAAAAGAAAAAAAAAGAAAGTGTAAATTGGTATCAACACTTTTCTATTTGGAGAGTGTTTTTGGTGTTTTTTATGCAAAAATCATTGTATTTCTCGTTTCATAGTATAATTGGTTTGTACTCTCTCTGTCTCATTGTTATTGAAGAATATAATAATTTTTGGTGCTAGTTGATTTATGTTTATAGTAAGTGATACTTATACATATTTGATCGTAGGGTTCTTAGTAGTATTCTTTTAGAAGTGCAGATCTCATAATGATTAGAATACATCTCAAAAGAATTTATACATTTAAGAATATCATATAGGAATCCAAAGGCATGCTTGTAATGAAGCAGTTGGGTCATTCATGCAAGTAAGAGCTTATGCATTAAAGCCGCTTCACCCTTTAGCCATCTTTAGTACCACAGACCACAATGCTACTAAGGGAGTTGAATATGTTTCTTTCACATGGTCAAATGCAATTGAAGATGTAGCTTCGACTTATGTATTTAGCTCTATATGAGGAACAGTTACTGTTGCATGTCATCGTACTCGCAATGAGTGGTCATACAATTGTTCTTCATAATGCAAAGGAACATGTACCAATTTATATAACAGATCGTATGGTGAACCCACACGAATTTGCACCCTTCATTTGGAAAATCAAATATGAGCCATGAAAAAGATTCCCCCTTTATAAAAGATGGATATTAATTCATTTGTTGCAAAATGCATCTTATATTTCATTACTAGCTATAAATGCACATAAAAAATGATTCATAAGAACAAAAACACAAAGAGTTATTTCCGTTACAAAAAAAACTCCTCCTCATAATTGACCTTAATCGTACATGGCCACCTCATAACTGACCTTAATCGTACATGGCCACCAAACAAGGTCATGTGGTTAGAAGGGAAAATAGTCTTAATTTGTTATGACTATAATAGTAATACAAGTCAGGTGTGGTACACTGTAAGTCTATTTTAAAATTTTATTTAATATAAACATCTTTTAAAATTAATTTGTTAGGAATATAATAGTATGGTTTTCAGGTTTTTGAAGGAGTTTCAAATACTTCTCAAAATTTTTCATAAAACACAATAATTACTTTAATTTTAATCTTTATCATTATTATTAACATTAATATATTTATATTTATATTTATATTCAGAAACAATCAAGATGGCATGTTAATTTCAAAATCAAGATGCTTCACATATTGTAACGCAATTGGTGTTAATGAAAGCAACATCCCAATGGCACCCATCTGAAGAGGCGAATGCGAAATGAAAGACCTACCCTACCAACTTCTTCGAGTTTAACATCTAATAATCCATAACAGAAAACAATTTACGTTATAATCTCTAAGCAACGAGATAAGTGCAGTGTTCTCTACTTTCTTTTACAAAAATTTAGCTTACTCGACATACAGGCCCCTCAAAGGACACGTTACAGCAAATACAGATCACTTATACTCTATGCTCATGTGACGTCGACGATACGCTAGAAAGCCACGATACTATTTAACCGAAGGCCTTTCTCTCTACAATCCGGACATTATACTATCTATTCTTAGCATAGATAGCAGTATAGAATTTGTTGTTAAGCTTAGAACAAGATCAGTATGGCAGCAATGGGGGTAGAAGGCGAATTAGAACACCATACCAGCGATTACGGAGACCATCCCCCGGCCCCTCTCTTTGATTCGCTAGAATTGAAGCTATTATCGTTCTATAGAGCCGTCATAGCTGAGTTCGTCGCCACGCTGCTTTTCCTGTACATAACAATGACCACTATCGTTGAAAACAAACAAAGCAAAGGCATCTGCGGTACTGGAGTTGGGATGTTGGGAGAAGCCTGGGCTTTCGGAGGAATGATCTTCGTTCTCGTCTACTGCATATCCTTTATGCAGATAACGGAACATCGACTCTCCACATCCAGTAATAGCCCTGGGGTTGGTCACATGCAGATGATCCGTCATAAATCAAACGCAGGAAACGTCGACATCTTCAAATCCAATCACAGTAGTACTGGAGATGATCGCCTGCAGCAGATTCAACCTAATAAATAACATAATAAACATTAAATGTTAAATAAATAACATAATAATAAAATAAATGTTGATGTCATAGTAGCCATGTGTCAAGTGAAAACCAGATACCAAACTCCAAAGCTGGCATCATTCCTTATTGGCCAATTAGAAGTTGACAAAATAGCAAAGGCAAATATTTTTATTAAAATTTAAAATATTTTTTGGCAAACTCCAAAGCTAAACTTTACAAAACAGATTTTAAATTTTTGGTCAAAGGGCAACTAATAGAAGGTCAAAGGGCAACCGATTGCTATATACCTGCTGTGGCAGGTATAATAACATATACAATAAAACATATACACTTTCAGCCCGAACAAGTATGGCTCATCGGCGTTGATTGATATGAAGTCACTTGTTGTAAATGGAGGTCACGAGATCAAATCCCACCCGGGTTTACCTGTGTCTCATGTCTTGCAGGCGGGTGTGGGGCCCAACTCCAGTTGCTGATTCCCCTACTTACAAAAAAAACATATACACTATAGTAAAATATTAAGAAAAATAGTAAGTGGGGCCCAGCTCCAGTTGCTGATTCCCCTACATACTTCAATTTGGAGTTTAGTTGAATGAGTGTAAGTAAAATAAAGTATTTTTATATATTTTTAATAGGATAATAGCAATAATAAAAGTAAATGCTTGTGAGATATCTCTTGTAGCTAGATTGTTATCATGTGTTTTCACAAGGTATTAGAATCCTCAATTTATGCATGGTATCAGAGAACTTAGATTTCTCAATCTATCAATATCTACATCAATCGTTCTTAATATACTTATAACTAGTAGATCACTTAGGGTTTTTGCTTGAGCTTGCAGGCACGCGGGCTAGGGTTTGCAGGCCTGTTCAGCCTCCCCATGGATCCTCCAGATCCAGTATCCTTCGAAGACCCCTTCCAAAGCATTGTTGCTTCTCTACCTCCATTCGCGGCATCCATCCCTCTTTCTTCCCATTTTGTTAAACGTGTTGATGTGCCAGAGGCCAAGCTCTCTTCAGCTGCCTCCAAAAGAAAAGCTGTTACTCTTTCTGAAAAAGGCCTCATTGGTTTGTTCACAGGACTCTGGCCGTCCCCTCTCTTAGTAGATGTCTGGCTCAACAAAAACTGGAGAACTCTTATTCAAAGGAAGGTTCAGAAAATCTTTTGTGGAAAATGCTACTTTTCCTTCATCTTTGAGAAGAAGGAAGATCGAGATCTCATCTTCAGAAACGACCCCTATTTCATGGGACCAAGAGGAATGTATCTAAACAAATGGGATCTATCTTTTAACCCAGAGAAAGACATCCCTAAGGCAGTTCCAGTATGGGTAAAACTCCCACACCTCCCCCTTCATTGTTGGAACGACGAGGACTTCAGAGCAATAGGAAACACACTGGGTAAATATGTGGACAAGTCAGAGCCAAAACCCCCAATGTTCTCATGCGCTCGCATCTGCGTAGAGGTAGATCTTGAGAAAGGGTTGTCAGAATCCATCAATCTCTCCATAAACGGATGGAACCATCTGTAAACAGTGGATTGTGAACAAATCCCCTTCAAATGCAAATACTGCCATGAATATGGGCATTTTGCAAAATCTTGTTCGAAAAAACCAGAAAAGTCATTCAATAAGGGTTACAGGAGGAAGGATGGAACGTAGCAAGCGGGAAAATAGCAGCAAAAAACGCAGCAACAAAGCAGCCTCATGCTACAGCAAAAAGCGCCTCCAAAAATAGGTACGAAGCACTTCAAAATGACGAAAAGGAGACTGATACCCCAGAGGAGAACGTGGAAGAGGCCCTATCCCCAGAGCAAGAGGCCATAACAGAAGATTTAACTCAGCGAAAAATGAAAGATCCGAAAGAAGAGCCAGCACAGCCAGAAGCAATAAAGGTAACAAAAACCAACTCGGAAGGCTCAGTTACTCGATCCAAGGCAAAGGCATGCTCAGAGGAATCTACAAATAACTCAACCGAGGAGCTAGAACCCCTCTCCAGAAAAGGAAGGAAGTCCAACAAAACAATAAGGGAACAAGAAGCGGCAAGGGAAAAAGCATCAGGGAAATAATCCAACCTAGATTCCTGGTTAAAAACTCGCAAGCAAGCAAATACCTCCTTAGTGCTAAAAAGGAACCAAAGGAGAAAGAAAGGGCACTCCGCAACACCAAGAAATAATGAAGCTGGTCTCCTAGAACTGTAGAGGATTAGGAGGTTCCCAAAAAATAGAAGTTATCAAAAGGTTCAAAAGAATGGAATCGGCCTCAATCCTACTTATCTAGGAGACAAAAAAATCGGCAGAAGATAGTATAGCCACACTAAAAAAATTTGGGCCTAAAGGAGAAGGGTATGCCATTAGCTCAATCGGTGCATCTGGAGGCCTTCTCAGCTGGTGGGACAGTGACAAATTTGCAATGCACTCGGCAATTGAAAATAAGAACTGGCTGTTAATTAAGCTAGAAAATAAAGAGAAAAAAGAAATGTTCTGGATTGGGAACATATATGGCCCAACCATTCAAGTTCAGAAAGACAATTTTTGGAAATCCCTTGAGGACCAATGTGATGGAAAAATGCTACTTCCTTGCTACTTAGCGGGTGACTTCAACGTCACTATCCCTGTTGAAGAATGAAGAGGAGGAACTAAGGTTAGGGATCCCTTTGGGGAAAGGGTTGAAGATCTTATATCTCTTTGGGGACTTTCAGACATCAAACCAGGAAATGGCTCTTTTACGTGGAGCAACAAAAGAATTGGTCCCGACCACATAGCTGCCTGTCTGGACAGGGTGCCTGTTAACACCCACCTCTTAACTTCTCAACCAGAGACCAAAAGCCTTTGTTCAGCCATTTCAGATCACAAGCCGATTTGTCTCTTCTTCCCTCCTCTAGAAAATCTAGGTCCCCTCCCTTTCTGTTTCAATCACCTTTGGCTTGAGGCAGATGGAGTCAAGGACATTGTCGCTGAAGCTTGGCGCTGCTTCATCCCACGGTCTCCAGCTTTTTCTTGGGAACAAAAAATCAAAAGAGTAAAACAAGCCCTCAAATCGGAAATAGTCAAATGCATGGAAGCCCATCAAGCAAAGATGGAGGATTCAGAAATCACAAGGGAACACCTCCTCAAAGAAATAGAGTTAGAGAAGATCCTTCAAACAATTCTAAGGCACGAGGAACAAGACTGGAGGTTGAGATCACGAGTCCTCTGGCTCAAAGAAGGTGATCAAAATACAAAAAAATTTCAAAATCAATGCAGGGATAGGCAGAGGTGGAACACTATCAGGGACCTCAAAAGCGAGGACGACACTCTCATCACTAGGCAAGTGGCAATAAGTATGGAGGTAAGAAGTTTCTTTGAAAACTTATATAATGATGAAGATAACGTTTCAGAGGAATGCATGGAAGAAATGGTTTGGGACATCCTTGCCCTGATCAACCCAAAAGAAACCCTGTAGCTCGGAGCCCCCATATCCGAGGAAGAAGTGAAGAAGGCCATTTGGTCCCTTCATCGGGACAGAGCTCCTGGCCCCGATGATTTCCCTATTCGATTTTACAGAATCTTCTGGTCACTAATAAAAAAGGACCTCATGCATCTCATCTCCTGGATGGCGAAAGGCAAAATGAGAGGAGCCACAAACTCCACTTTTCTAGCCTTGATCCCCAAAGAGGCTAGCTAACCCCTCCTTTATCAAAAGGTTCAGACCCATTTCTCTTTGCAATGCCTCGTACAAAATCTTCTCAAAAGTCCTATCTCTAAGACTCAAGCCTATTGTTCATTCTTTGATTTCCCCCAACCAAGGAGGTTTCATCTCTAGTCGCCAAATCAGTGATAACATCCTTATGGTCCAGGAAGCTATTCATTCCAGTACTAGGAGAGGAGAACCAGGTATGGCCATCAAATTGGATCTGGCAAATGCATTTGATCGACCGAGGCATTCTTTCATTCCGATGGTTTAAAAAAAAATTGGGTTCCCCCCTATCTTCATAAATCAAGTCCAAGCCTGCATAAGTTCACCTTGGATAACCCCTTTAATCAATGGGAGATTCACAAAAAAATTTAAGGCCTCCAGAGGAATAAGGCAAGGGTGCCCCCTCTTCCCCTTTCTTTATATCCTTGTGGCGGACTCTCTAAGCAAAAGACTCTCTAGACTTCAAACAGAAGGTCTACTCCCAGGCCTCTCCTTCCGAAATGAAGTCAATCCTATCAATCATTCCCTTTTTGTTGATGACACTATCCTGTTAGGCATAGCCTCCCCACAAATTGCCAGAAACTTCCTGAAACCCTTAGACCTCTTCCTTCGATCCTCTGGAAGCTCAGCTAACATGAACAAGTGTCAGCTCTATGGTTGGAATTGCAATATTACAACCCTTCGTAGCATATCTCAAATCCTGCACATCAAAGCCAATTACAATTGGACTCATTTCACTTACCTGGGTATTCCAATTGTTAAAAAAACCTGTGCCTCAGCTATGTGGACTCCAATCATACAAAAAATCAAGAACAAAATTAATGCCCTGAGCTCTAAGTGGTTAAACCTTTCAGGGAAAGTAACTCTCATTCACTCCATCCTCTCCTCCTACCCAATATACTCTAGCTCGATGATCCTAGCACCAAAGAGTGTCATCAACAGCATAAGTAAGGAAATCATAAAATTTCTTTGGCAAGGGGGAAAGGTGCAGAGAAAGAAATTTCACTTGGTTAAATGGGACACTGTCAAAAAGCCAAAACGCAGAGGTGGATTAGGAATCAGGGATCCAGAGCAAATGAACAAAGCATTGGGAGCAAAACAGATATGGAGGATGGTTACAGGCAGGAAGGAATGGTGGAAAGAAGTAATCAAGAAAAAATATATCAAAAGGCCTAGGTCAAAAATTCTAGATGGTGAGTGGACTGGAAAGGGATCCTCTCTTTGGCAACTGTGCAAAGCCTCATTCAACTTAATCCAATATCATTTCTATTGGATACCAGGAAATGGAAAAAAAATCAAGGTGTGGGAAAGCAGAATTCTTGGGCAGCCCCCTCTCTCATCTATTCTGGGGATAAATGACTTAGCTGAGATCTTTCCTTGTGGAATCCGAAAGGAGTCTGGGAGGGCTGGAAAGATCTGCATCCCACTCTCCATCTGGAAGATACAAAGAATCATCTTTTTGCTTCTCTGTAGGGCACATCACTAACTAGTGAGACAAAAAAGGATTACATTGGCTGGGGCAAGAATGGGCAGTATACGGTCAATGAAGGGTACAAGAGACTCTCAGCGGAACCAGTAGCAAGTGAGCGAATATGGAAAAAAGTTTGGCATGCAGATAGTATTCCAAAAATTAACTCTTTTATCTAGATCTTGATCCACAATAAACTCCTTACGGTTGAGAATCTTAGGAAAAGAGGGATAGCAGGTCCTTCTCGGTGTGCCCTTTGCAATAATGAAGAAGAAACATCCAATCACCTATTCATGCGTTGCAATGTTTCTTTGAAAATCTCGCAGTGTGTTCTCCCACCGGGATTTACCTTCAGCCCTTCAAGCTCATTAGCACAGCTCATTGATGAATGGGACAAATACCTTCCTGGTTTTCTAAAAAAAAAACCCATCCTCAGGCGACTATGGAACACTATACACAAGAATGTTTGTTGGCAATTGTGGATAGCAAGGAACAAATCAATTTTCAAAGACCAAAAAGTGGTTCCTTCACGAATAGTCTCCAAAACAGTGGGGATGATAGCTGAAAAATTCGCCTCAAATAATATCAGCTTTCCTCACACTGAAAACATCCCGAAGCCACATGCTTCATGGTGTAAGCTCTATTTAAAAGACGAGAACTCCCCTCAGTCCAACATCACAACCAACAAGCAGCTAATCAACAAACACCCTTGGGAAATAAGGAAAAGTAGTAGTGATTTCACGGCATGGCTAAGGAAAAAGAATACTTATGCTCTCTTTTTCGATGGTGCCTCTAAGGGAAACCCAGGGGTGGCAGGTGCGGGAGAGATACTTCTAGATCCTGAAGGAAAAATTGAACAAACCTTCACCTGGGGAATTGGATGTAGGACTAATAATGAGGCTAAATGGATGGCTCTTCTCCAGGGACTAATGATCCTCGCTGACTTTGACCTCTATAAGGTTGCGATATTTGGAAACTCTAGACATGTCATATATATCATATATAAAATGCTTAATGGATACACCATTGGTTCGATAATATGTCGTCGGTTGTATGACAAAAATACCCCTCTTCTATCTCCTCATTATGAATTCTATCATATCCTTCGCTCAAATAACGTGATTGTCGATGAATTAGCTAATGTGGGGGCTTCCCTCCCACAAGGGCACTTACACTCAATGGGGTTGATTCCCCCCCAAACCTATGCCCTAATGAACTATGGCTTAAAAGGTTCATCCCCCTTCGCAATGGTCATGATTCCATGGTTATTTAAGAAGACACCAGTGCATATATTGTTCGTCCCATCGCCTCCCATGCCAACGTCACGTGTGCTCCCGCTCTCCTCGATCCACGACGTCCTTAACTCTAGTCTTGTCCTGCGTTATTGCTGTTGCAGCCCACACGCTCTAGGTCCTGTCATCCCTCGCATTATGGCCTCTCTCAGACTTCATTCTTACCCCTCAACTCCTTGGAATAGTGGTTTGATCCTTACTCGTTCTGCTTTCTCGCCGGAGAGGACGTTGTTGAATGTGATATCAGGCGTCGACGAGGGAGTTCTTTAGGAGATTCTGTGGGAGTATTTGCCTTTTTGCACGGTGTTCGTGAAAGAAAGGCTTGCTCTCGCTACCTTCTTCTCCTGTCATTGCTCTCCCCACGCCGACGGTCCTCTGTGGCGTTTGAATTCTAGTCTCGAGCTTAGTTTTCCTGTAGGCGAGTTTTTCACAATTGGCAATAGTTTGATTCTTGGTTGCAATTGTTCCAGGTGGAAGGAAGGAGCCATATGCACTCTCTCCTATAAGAGAAAGGACGACTGTGATTCTCTTCTGCAAGAAGTCAACATTCTCCATTCGGCTCTTGGTGAGTTTTTCTGTGGTTCTCAGGCTCAGAATTTGGAAGGTGTTGTACTCAGTTTTTCTAGCTTAGCTCTTGACACTTATATTCCTAAGCAAGGCAATATGAACCTGGCAAATGAGAATGCAGGGCTTGCAGACCTGAAGAAAAACCTCATGCGCTTGTATGAAATGATGGCAATAGGTATAATGGATAACAAAGCACTGGTTAAAGAGGTGAAGTATATGGGTGAGGTGGTCAGCTATACCTCCTATCAGATAAGCAATCATGATTCTCGGATTGATGACACAGAATCCAACCTCTGAGAAATGATGGGCAAAGTGGACCGAATCCAGGAAGACCTTCAGCGTTTGGTCAGTATGAATCAAGCTAGTCAGGCCCGTGAAACCCCTGCTACAGTCCAGCCCATGGAGGAGGCATCGATAGACCAGCCAATGAAGCCCCCAGGCTAATTTCTAAATGGATTTCTTCGTTAATGTTTTTTTGTTTACTACTTAATCGACTGTATATAGGGTATATACTACCACTGTCCATCGATTATATGTAAAAACCTTATGTGGAGTTCTTTAGTCTCCCCTTTGGACCATTTTTGGTTTTATCTTTTTTAAACAACAAGAACTCTCAGTCTTAGCATATTTTGTAATGTATGGCTGTGCACAGCCTGTTTAATATTATCATCTTTTACTGTTTCTGTTAAAAATAATAATAAAATTAACAAAAGTTACTAGATGTCATTGAAGTGGTTAATATCAATTGATATAGATAGAAACTATAAAAATATATGTTATTAATTGATTTAAGATAGAAACTATAAAAATATGATACTTTTGATATTAGTGTTTTATAGGTATGGTATACATATTAAATTAATGATACGAAATGTTTATTTATGACCAAATGAAAACATTAACAAACCAGGGCTTCACTAATTTGCAACCTCTTTATTTACCCATCTATTATTATTCATATCATTTGATGTTGTTTGAGCTAAAAAAGTAAACTTAAATTCAAGACTAATGTCTAAGGAACAAACTTATGATAAGATGAAAATAATGACAAATGAGAGCCTCACCAATTAGCAATCTCTTTATTTACCCACTTATTATTCATATCATTTGATGTGAGAAAACTTTATTAACAAAAAGAGACGAAAGGCATGTAAACTTGCAGATATTTCTTTTTAATTGTGTATGTCATTTTGCCATTGTATTAAAAGAATTGGCTATTAATTTTGGCACTTAACCTATTCCAATCACACTTAGATATTTATACTATGTTATATTAGATTGAATTGAAATCAAATAAACTTTATGTGGTGTTATTGTCTTAATTTTTTTATGTTGTTGATATGATATTTATAATAATAGTTTAATTTTTAAACTATAATCTAACTAAACATTAAACGACCACAACTAAAGTGTGAATTGGTGTATGATTTTTTTGTGATATAAAGAATCAATATAAAACTTTACACAAATTTATAAAAATAAACTTAATAATAATTAAGAATGTTTATAAACATTGAATCATTCTCCTATAATATACTTTAACGGAGTAGATTATGTGTCCGCCCTTGAAGTGAGTAAAAGCATAGAAAATTGTAACATGTCAGTTGGATTATTGTATTTGTTATGATTGTACACTTAGACTTTGTGAAGTTCCTCTCAGTGAGGAGATGTGGTTTGAGGGGTATTGTCACGTCAATCATAGAAATTCTTCTCCTTTCCTATTTTCACATAAAATTCTTCTCCTTTTCTTATAATCAAGTTGTGGTTGAAACAATATGTTTCCACAGGACCATGTTGTTAAACATGTGGTATTGCTAAGTGTTTCAAACTAAAATAAACATTGGGCAAAATGCTAACCCCCAAAAGAGTAACAAGTGACGTTGTTGGGTTAGCATGGCCAGCTGATGCTGCTCTATAACGTCCCAGGATGAAAAAAACCCATCACCACCATCCCTGGTCATAGAAGCATGCATGCTCATTAATCCTAAATAATTGTCGATTGATCATAACATGGTAAGTATTATTATTACCACTAGCATGATTGCATGCATGTTAAGCCTAATTAACTATCAGTTGATCAAAACGCAATAAGTATTATTATTACCACTAGCATGCCTGTATAATTTCCAATAATTAATTAGAAATATTGAAACAAAAGCAAAAGCGGGATGAATGATGAACAAAACACAGACAACCACTCCACGACTGCACAACCATACCCAATACTTGTCATCATTTTGAAGGTATTGCACTCATGGACGAGGCAGTACATTGATGAATTGACGGACGCCCATTATTTTGAAGGTACTACGTTCATGGTCAAGGCAATACATTGATGAATTAATGGTGCGCCAAAGATATCAAAGAACCTGACATATCCTCACACCACAAACCGTTATTAATTATTGTTGTAACCTCGTAAGTTGCTATGACATCAAATCCGCCGCTGATGTCTAAGTAGCAGAAAATGAGGTGAACCTCAGCAAAAAGTAGGCCAATCTACATTAAAAAAAATTAAAAAATATATTTAATATAAGAAATTTACACAATTTTAAAACTTTAGAAAACCACAAAAATTTAACACGCGTGCACAATTGTTTAATAGGTTTGATTGAATTATATATGTTAGCGTTGCAGTGACATAAAAATAATAATAATAATAATAAGAACAACAACAACATCAACAACGACAATGGATATTAAATCCATTCATTAGTGTTTTTATTTTATATTTGTTGTTGTGTGTTTATGAATTTATATTTTATATTTGTTTTTTGTTTGTTTATGGTTTGGGAATTTTACTTTTGGTTGTAAGTTTATTGATTAATGTGATGTTAGTTTTTTGCCATTATAATATTAACATTGTTGGAGAATTTGGTGTCATACTTTTTTTTTAAATAGGAATGAGAAAGATAAGTTTTATATAAACAAGAAGTATAAGTTACATATGAGCCGACCTTAACAGGGGCATAATAAGTGTTGAGCATACAAAATTTAGGGATTCACAGAGTCCCACAACATTTATTTCAAAAGTCCAAAAAAGTGGAAATGTCCATAACCTAAACTATTGCCTTTAACAATGTAGATTCTAACAAACTACCCACGTAGATTTAAACACAAATACATTTGACAAAAAGAAGATTAGAAGCACTAAGAGTCATTCCTAGATCTGGTATTCTATAACACTTGGATGGACAATGGAAGCTTCTTCCATAGGGGATATCCCATCCTGCTGCATTGGATTGTTATTTTCCCTACTCCAACCAACCATGTCCCTTTGAAGAGTGCCGAAAATTTCCCGCAGTTGTTCAAACCACCTCTCATTCCTTTTGTTGTTTGCCTGGGACTACTGTTGTTGCTAGGATTTCTTGGTGTTGATGGCCCTCATACATTCTTTGTGCCTTCTGCTCTGGAGCATCTCTAGATTCAGAACCCTGCGTGTTATTTCATTAATTTCTCTAGCTTGAACTCTTTACATTGCCCTCGGTATCATCCAGTCGTGAGTTAATATTGGTGATATCCACTGAAGCCTTCATATTCTCTTCACATACCACCGTAGCAATCTCAAAAACACACCTCAAAATTTTCATGCAATATGCAAAGAAGCTCTTCAACTTCGAGTTTTCACTTAGAATTTCATCCTGTGTGGTGGACTCCATTTGAATTGACCTATTCCCTATGATTGCATCTTCCTGCTTTCCTTCTTGGCTTTTAGAGGGGGCTATTGCATGCTGCCGAGAATCCTGAACAAAAAAACAAGAGTTACCTCCCTTCTAGAGTCTTATAGGGGAGATGAAATGCATAATGTGCGAGTAATCAGATCAGTAAACATCCTTAAAGGAAATCACATGGGGATTCTCTAGAGCACAATGCACAAGGATGGTGGGAGTAAATGCTCTCATCGTCATGTAATTAATTCTCACAAACGCCGATGGGAGCCAACATCCACTTATCCATCCATCAGCCGACTTGACAGAGGCCATCCTTGCTTTATGATTCACTTGAGAAATGAGGGTTAAGTTCCTTCCTAAGGAGATATAAGGGGCACGCCTAGCTCTTCCCCCAAGTCTTAGACTAAGGGGACTGCTTATTAGAGGTGAAAACAAGATGTCCATTTGGTATTGAGACAATGATTGTTGATCAAGAGCTCAGATTGCTTAAGACGAGAGCCTTTGTTGGCTTCCCTATCCGCTTCTGATTTATTCTTACGCTTAATATGAAAAAATGGGTATTTGAGATATCATGGATGAGAGCAAGAATTCTTTTTTGGACTCTCGCGACAACTTCTTCCTTGCTCGACTGAATATTTCTCATCTTCTGAATGACTATCCAGGAGTCTCCAAAGACTTGATATTTTATGATATTTAATTCTACCATGGTTTCTGATCTCTGCATTAAAGTAACCCATTCAACCCAATTGTTTGTCCTACTTCCCAGTCCCCACGCAAAGGAATGTATTTTATTTTCGTCGGGGGTCAAAGATGACCCCCCCACACATGCCTCCCCTGTTTGGTGGCATACTTTATAATAATAATTTATTTTTAAGATTAATATAGACACAATATTGATGTATGAGATCCCTTTGTTAGTGGGATAAGAGGTCCAGATTGTACTCCTAAAGTTTATAGAGGTGTACATGCCCAACCCCCCTATGGATTTGAATTTGTGACCTCCTAAGAGGAGACAAATATTACTAATCATTAGGCCCACTTAAGCTGTACCAAGTTGTCTTTGGTTGGTGGTTGTTATTCATGTCGCATTATAGCTTATTTTGCTACATTGGTGTCGAAAGCATCATCCTCTGGTGAATTCTTGATTAGACTTCACTCCATTTGAAATAGGAAACTCGTAATGCTTTATCGGGTACTATCTCATCCAACTTCTTATCCTAAATGCAGTCCTAGTTTAACACAAACACCTAACTTCTTAGCTTCTCCAGTGACATGAATTTTTTTTACGATATTAAGTAAAAGCTCCCTGTACCTTTTTGGGTACAAGGATCATATATCCTCTGCATGCTCTTTTTGTGACTTTTTTATTCATTTTCTAAGTTTTTTATGACTTTTCTATTCTCTTTAGTAGACTTTCTTTTTTTTGTTGAAAAACCTTAATCTAATTTAAATATAAATATTTAGAAATTATTTATTTATATTCTTTTAATATTTATAAATAATAAGAATACTTTCCACTCACTCACCTTCAAAATAAATTGAAGAAATTTTATGTTATTACCATCACTGTGACCTATTCTTAAAAAAAAACAACAAAACTTGTCCATTGAAGAATCTTAAAAATGAACCTTGAAACAAGGTTTTTGTTTTTGTTGAAAAACCTTAATCTAATTTAAATATAAATATTTAAAAATTATTTATTTATATTCTTTTAATATTTATAAATAATAAGAATACTTTCCGCTCACTCACCTTCAAAATAAACTGAAGAAATTTTATGTTATTACCATCACTGTGACCTATTCTTTAAAAAAAAACTTTATCCATTGAAGAATCTTAAAAATGAACCTTGAAACAAGGTTATTTCAAATCATTTAAAAATAATAATAAAAGTAAAAAATGTAATGTTAAAAAAAAAACTCCATATTCATTAGCTTTTTTTACTTAAGAAAATATTATTGTTTTTTTTTTCTATTATTCTTATACAAAGTACATTTAAGTTCAAAACATGTTTAAAATGTAACTAAAATTGTTGTTTTTTTATATAAATTTATTTACAATTTAATTGATGCCATAACATAAAAATTAAGATCAAAACAAAAATTTATACTTTCTGCAAGGAGAACTTCAACACAGTCCAAGGGAGTACAATACTAGTCCTGAAAGCTTATCCAAGGAATCTCAAAGCGGTGAAAGTTCCCCCAACCAATACAAAATGCTCTAGAGGAATCCAATAATGGCTCATAAATGAGCTGTGATAAAAGAAGCATCCTCCATACGAGTTACATATCCTTTTGGAAGAACAAGATTTTTTTTTCCCGATGGATTCACCATCCCAAAATTTCATATAAGTAAGATTTCCCATCTAAAGTGATAGAGCTTCCTTGGATAAGATATCAACACTAGTATTGTGCTCCCTATAGATGTGCATGAAGTTAATGGAGAGGAAGGAAGCTTTAATCTCAGATATGTGGTCACACTAGTGGTTCAAGTCAACTACATCGAGCTGAGCCACTGAGTTTGCCCAGTTAATAGTGACTTTTGAATCTCCAAAGACTGAGAGGGAAGGGTTACCCAAAGATTTTGCAAAATACAAGAGACCCTAAAGGGCCAGCAACTTGGCCTTGGTATTTATATTAGCACCACATCTGTTATGGAGAAAACTTCCTATGGCTTGGGGTACCGCAATAGACAGAGTAACCGTAGAAATTAATCATTTCCCATATGCAAGAGAAACCAAATATCTAACACTAAAGGATCTCGAAACATACCTTATTCCGGATGTTTGATGTAGATCCCCGTTGAGCTTTTCCACTCTCGCTTGTATTAGCAATTTGCTCTCTCAACATTTAGCAAACAAGACAAGCATTCTATATGATGATGTTAGACCTACTCTAGCATATATAATCAATAACATATAGGCATTTAAAAGTATCCATGGATTCAATACTCATTTAAATACACATTATTGGACAGGAAAAGATATTTCTATTAATATAAAACAAAGATTACAATAGTGACAACCTCTGTCGGCACGTATGTGAATCAGAGAAACTGAGTCCTCCACCTAGGCCTCCACCACTTCAATCCTCCATCTCTCGATAGAAAGCTCACAAGCAAAGGCAAGCTTGGGAAGAACACAAAGTGCTCCAAGGGACAAAGGGATGCAGACTCAAGTATAAGCTTTGGAAACAATGGACTATAGTTTTTTTGCTCTTCAATTCCTCCCCCTTTCAATGTATCCAAAGGGTTCCTTATATAGTGCTTCGATGGGGTAATGGAAGGTCAAATCTGAGCGATCTCAAGGCATATGGAAGGCCATAAGACAAGTGACTCGGATCCACATCAAGGAAAACTCCAAAACTATTTGGCCTTTTGAACACATCACAGTGTACATGGGTTTGAGGGTCAAATCCACGTATATACGTGAGAATAGGTTTAAAAGTCGCGTATAGCAAATAAGGCATGTTTTTAGGGATGATCTTGGAAACATCAAAGGTACAAAAATGGTCCATGAGGTCTAAAGAGTCTGTAGAGGGACATGGAAGGCCATAAAGGTGTGATCCACCATGTGTGGTAAAATCCGCTGTAACAGATGCCCCCTAATGTGTGAGGTCAGAGGGGTGATACGATGGCCGAAATACATTATAGGTCCATCCCAGAAGTGGAGTGATGAAGAACCAAGTGGAAGAACCAACCATCCAACAGTATAATACCATAATCAAACTCTGCACATAACTGCAAGTACATATAGCAGTCCTGGATACATAAGAGTGCAATGACCATGAATAGGCATCATACAAAATATGACATGCATGATCATCGCCATGTACAATATAGATAGATCAGAATCTCCATGATGAAGATATACAAAGGATCATGATCTCCATGAAAGCTGAAGATATGTAATGGATCAAGATCTCCATAATGGCTGGAAACATCTGACATATACTGGAATCAAGTCACGAGAGCTGAAATCTCATGAACACTAGCACGATCAAGGAGGTAGCATATATGAAATGCCCCTAATTTGGAAGGTCTTCTACACAATTCGCTACGAGTACATGTCCTACTATGTGAATAGAGGTGTTGAGGTCGAACATAGTAGTCCATCGTCTGATTACCGATCATTGATGTATACTGTTAACAGACGCGAAATCACCTACCGATAATGAAAATGGGAATCAAGGTACTAGAGTGCAAACTAACAAGTGTGAATAAATGTGTTGAGGTCGAACACTTGAGAGGATCCATCGATCAAGAGACATTGATGTATTCCCAAAACTGTCGATGGTGAGAGAACCTGCCACTGATGACTGCAAGTCTCAAGGCACTCAAAATAACTCTAGATTCCTATCCCAAAATAAATTATCTGAAGTCGATGGGATGAAATCCACTGGAAGGAGGGCATTAAGGCATCCCCCATCATCCAATACGAGGTACTCAGAAAAGCTGTATAATGTGGAAGGACTCGATCATAATGTGCACGAACCAGTATCAGTACTAGGAATGGTCGACATGCAAAGTCAAGAGAACTGAGGAATGGCCGACTCAGGTTTCAACTTCCTTCGAACAAGAGCATAAAGGAAAATGGTGACTGGATGTAGGCAGCATAGACTCGATATATAAAACTGGGACATCTCTGCGACACAGGAGGCATCGACAAAGGCTCCATAGGGATTGAAAGCTTAAACAATTAGTGGAGATAAACTCAGAGAAATTTGTACAACTTCTAAATTCAAACTATTAACCCAACCAACGGATGTGATATACAGTGCTATGTTCGAAGGCGACATGACTTGACTGCTTCCAAAGATAACATCTTTTCTTGTCCAGCCTTTTGGTTTTTTGATTTTTTGGACTTTTTCAAATATTTTGAAAAGCTTGAAAAATAATAAAAGTGCTTTATAGTTACAGACTAGGAGGAGACGAGTGTCAAGCGGCAAACAAACTATTTCCAAGCAACAGAACATACCTATGCTCAATGCAAGGATACATGTGTAGGATAACGACACCCAGGGGAAAGTCCCCTCCCGGTAAAAAATAGGGAATCAAGCTGCAAAGGATATAAAAAATGGCTCTGCGTGGCTAGACATGAGACAAGCTTGGGCTATATATTTGATAATCAAAGTCAACGAAGCCGGCATAAGGCTCAGTAAGGCAGGCAAAACTCATGATAATGCAATTACAACTTGATGTAAGGGAGTCCTAGGGGAAGAAGGCTAGCAAAAATATCAAGAGGAGTATAAGGCTCTTGCGCAAAGACATGGCGATACTATACAAAGGACTCCCATATCCTAGAGGAAAAATGTTGCCATGGGTACCAAATGCAAAATAGGAGCTAACTAGGGCACCCATGTATGGTCAAGCTCTACCATTCACATCATGTCACTTCTAAAACAACAAGAAGGTTTCGTGACAAGATAGAATGGGTTCGTACATAAGGCTATCATGAAACGGTCATAAGGTCATGAAAAATGCAGCCGGATGTGACATCTAACCTATATGTCAGTTTCAACATAATAACTAAAATCGGCACAAACAGGTCAAAACAACAGTCCAAACGGTGCTCAAAATGGACTCCTACATCATCATATTAGTCCAAAACGATCCAAAATGGTCAGAAATAGTTCAAAACTATAGAAAGGGGGTAAAAAATTTCAAAAATGTTCTATAAATAGTAAAAAATTCAAAAATTACATATCATTTGAAATTTTTACCCATTTGAGCTCAAAACTTCCAACGCAAATTCCGGGAGCTTCGTCCGGCGAAACTCGACACTGTTTATTCCAGGTAATTTCTCATGTCCTCCTCTTCCATTTCCATGTAATTTTTTTTTCAATTTCCATGGTGAAATTTGATTTCTAGGCCAGTCTAAATTGGTCGTTTCGGCCCACGCGGATATCGAGGCTTTTTCTACATATAGGGATGGCTATACGCGGAAAAACTACCCAAAACCGCGTACATACGCGGCTATTTTGCAAACAGTTGCGTATGCGGCCACGCAAAAGGTTTTTTAAGGTAAATATTGACCAAAAACTATTTTTAATGTGCAGGATGGTTCTAGAATGGAGGGAGAGGGAACATGGAGATGTAGAAGAGGCCGTTCGAGGTGATTTAATGGCTCAACAAGCTCTACGTGCATGTGAGCTATACAAGTTTTGGTGTCTTGGCAGCCTGAGGGCCAAACCAAGACTCCTGCAGATGCTAGTAGACTACTGGGATCCAGACTCAGAGTCTTTTCATATCGACGGGATGTCCCTCACTATAGAGGTGGAGGACATATATTTCATTACAGGATTATCTCGACGGGGAAAGGTGGTGAACCTACGCTCTCGCGGGCCCAGAGGTGGCCTCACTATTGATGAGTACATTGCAGTATACTATTTTCTGGACACGGAAAGGTTGGGAGTCAAATCTCGACAAAATCCATCCATGTACTAGGATTGAAGGCCATACTATTGGCACTCAGCAAAATCGCTGGTCTAGCATCACTCCACCAGGCCTCGCGACCATTGATGTTCTATGTAGTGGAGTGCATGAGACCCACAGTGTACGACTGGAGCACTGCGATGTTGAGTAACATGAAGCAGCAGCTCAGTGACTGCAAGATGGGCAGGGTACAAAACTTCGGTTTCAGCAGTATACTAAGCATGTTCTTATTTGAGCGTGTACCGGGGCTAAGCCCTAGAGCTGACGTTCCTCCTCACAGGGTTCGAGATCTAGCCCAACAACGTTGGGCATATGCTATGTGCAGACTAGGTGGGGGTAGGGTGTCCAACCCCTACCCAGCTGACTTCTTTCCATAGTGGCAGCAACAGATCATTGCCATCGATGACTACCCCTATGCAGGGATAGATTTTCGAGGAGATCTACACATTCCCCTATCACTAGGAGCAGCATACGGTGATATAGGTAACAAATCCCAACCCTCTTTTTAAGTTTTTTGAATTATATTTTTTTTTGTGTTTTTTGATATGTTGACTCAAAAGACATATTTTTGCGTGATGACACATAGTGACAATCTGTCATGTGTGTGCAGATGTTGGACCACGGTGGCTTGACGGTTTCCCTCGTCATAGATGGAGGGGAAGAGGAGATGATATCATGGGTGTAGATGCGGAGTGGACGCTCCAAAGCATCCACACAAACTTTGTACGGTTGACACATAGGGTACCCATGGCACAAGTCGAGGACTTGCCTGAGGCCATGCAGCGCAAGGTGGTTGGTGTACCACGAGCATGGGTTTAGTTATTCCAACGACTAGCTAGAGCCATGGTGTGCTACCATGATCAGAACCCCCCTCCTCCTCCACAGGCTTAGAGACCTGAGAGTGATTCATTTTTGTACTACTGTGTATTATATTTTGGTGGCTCAAAAGCCCCATTTTTATATTATGATGTCACATTTTGGATGTTTAATGAAATTTTTTTATGATGATCGATTTTATTTATTTACATGTGTGTAACAATGTATGTTTGTGATATGCTTATGGTCTATGAAACAAATGCCAATCTAACACATAGTTAGCATATGAGTCAACAACTTGATTATAAATTCTTGAAACATGTATGTATGTTATGTTCTCAAATTGTCGTTCTAGCAATCTCACACATAAGAATCTTTGTAATAATGTCGGATCCCTAATACGATACAAGCCATTAAGCTGTGAAACCACTAACTGTGAATCAAGACGTAACTCAAGAGATAGAACACCACGTGAAACGACATCCCGCAATAACTCGATAACAACACTATATTCAGCAACATTGTTCGAAGAAGGTCGTAAACATACGCCTCCTAAAGACAGTGCCTGACCTGTAGGAGTATAGATCACCCAAGCAACAGAAGTTGAGTTTTGAGTGTGGTGGCTAGCACCATCAGCGAATCCTATGTAAACGAAAGACTCTATCGACATCTGCCATGAGAAACATAAGCTAATCAACAAACCCGATCACCATAAGAAAACCTAACTATGCAAAAAGCTGTACAATAATATACAATAATCAGCCTTGGCTTAAGATCATGCATAGTATTTTTTGAGATAGAGCCCATTTCTAGGCTCCGCCAAGGCTATCCCTTCTTAATCCACCAGCTCATAGGCGCCCTTCTCTAGCACACGTTTGACTACGTAAGGACCATGCCACATGGGATTAAACTTTCCTTCCCCCAAGGGTTCTTTAGCTTGATCCCATAAAAGGACCAAATCACCTTCACTAAACCTCCTTGGATGGACAGACTTATCATACTGGACCTTAACGTGACGCTTATTTACCTCAAGAGACACTAAGACATCTCGACGCTGCTCATCAAGCTACTCTAAGTGGACCAAACGTTCCTCCAATGCGAAAGTGTCTGGTAAAAGCTCTATAGCTAGCTTCAACGAAGGGATTTCGCATTCAACTGGCAAGACAGACTCCACCCCATGTACGAGCTGATATGGAGAGAAACCGGTGGCAGTCTTAACTGCGGTCCTATAGGCCCACAAAGCAGGATATAACATGACATGCCAATTTGTCTTACTTTGGGTGGTGGTTCGTTGGAGAGTGGACTTAAGTGATTTGTTCACTGCTTCAACCTATCCATTCGCTTGAGTGTAATAAGAAGATGAGTGCTCCTGCTTATACCCTAACTTTGAAGCCAACTCTTCCATCATTTTATTCTGAAAGTGCCTACCATGGTCAGTGACAAGCTCTTTCGGAATGCCGAACCAAGTAATGATTTGGTTGAATACGAAATGCGCGGTTGTCTCACCGTCAGATTTAACTGTGGGCATAGCCTCAACCCATTTTGTGAAATAATCAACAGCCACTATAATGTGATGATGCCCCCCCAGCCGAAGTTGGGTGGCAATCCATAAAGTCAAGCCCCCACTTGGTGAAGGGACTGACAGTGATAATCGGATGTAACAGGGCAGGATGTGAGCGCATATTGCATGCAAACACCTGGCAAGGGTGACACTTCTTGACCGCATTGACACAATCTTTGAAGATCAATGGCCAAAAATATCCCACTCTCAAGATTTTTTGGGCTGTTGAAAGCCCAGATAAATGACCACCACACGCCCCTCCGTGGCAATCATTCAGCACAACCTCAGCCTCCTCATGGGTTAAACAACGACATAAAATGGAATCTACCCCACGATGGTACAAAGTGTTATCCACTATAAGGTAGTTCTTAGATACATGACGTAATCGTCGTCGCTCATCCAGTGAAAGGTGAGTATGAACTTTCAATGTTTGCAAATATATAATGATATCCCCATACCATGGATCCATAGTTGAGATAAGGAAAATATGCTCATCAACAAACATATCTTCATAAACCTCCTCCTCCTCCTCCTCACTTGGAAAATCAGAAATGAGCTCCGCAAAAATTAACGATTTTTTCGATTTCACCGAAACAAATTCGAGATCAAATTCTTGCAAAATAACAATCCACTTATTATACTTTCCCTCGATCATCCTTCTAGTGAGGACGAACTGAAATGGATTGACATGAGCTACCACTAAGGTTTGGCGAAGGAGAATGCAATGTCTCAATCTTTGGACTGCATGAACGGTGGCTAAAGCAAGCTTCTCCACATGAGAATAATGGATTTCCACATCTATAAGGTCCCGGCTCAAATAATATATGACATGCTCATGGAGCTCCTCATCCTTCTGAACCAAAACCATACCAATCGTCTCCATGGACGCAGCCACATAAATAAAAAAGTCTCGGCTATAGTCGGGTGGACTAAGCACGAGGGCTGCTGCTAAGGCTCGCTTAAGAGCATCAAAGGACTCCTGGGCTCGCTCATCCTGGAAAAAGGTAGTGTCCTCCTTTAAAATACACATAAATACTTTAGTCAAACTGGCAAAGTTAACCACGAATCTCTGTAAGAAGTTTTCCATACCTTGCAAACATTGAAGATGTCTAATATTGCGCAGGGGAGACAATTGAAGTATTGCCTCAACCTTTAAGGGATCGACTCGTATACCCTCCTTGGAAACAATGAATCATAGCAAGTGACCAGACATCACACAAAAGATGCACTTATGAGGGTTTAACCTAACCTAGTAATGATAGCATCTTTCGAATACTAATCTCAAATGGTAGGGATGACACACTCTCAACCGAGAATGAGCAGCAAGGTCATCCAAAAAGACTTCAATAATTGATTTGAGATCGTGAAAAATCAAGGTCATAGCCCGCTGAAATGTGGCTCCGGCGTTTTTAAAACCAAAAGGTATCTTCTGATATGTAAACGTACTCCAAGGACAAATAAATGTAGTTTTGTGTTGATCCCCAGGCTTGATCTGAATCTGATTATATCCAGAAAATCCATGCATGAAGGAAAATATCTCACTTCCTGCAAACTCATCCAAGATTTGATCATGGAAAAATTATCCTTAAGACAAGCACGATTTAAATCACGGAAATCAGTGCATATACGAATCGCTCCCTGCTTCTTATCAACTGGGACGGGGTTTGAAACCCACTCCGTCAAGGGAATGGGATAGATAAAACCAACTTTTAACAGCTTCTCTATCTCAGCCTTAATGGCGGGTGCTTTTCTAGGATGCACCGGATGCAAACGTTGTTGAATAGGCTTCGCATTCAGATAAGTCTTAATTTCATGTTCGACAATACGAGGGTCGATACCTGGCATTTCCTCGTATGACCAAGCAAAGATGTCACGAAATTCTTTGAACAGCTCGGTATACTCCTAAATCTCATCATGGGAACAGTCTGCCCCAATATAGACATTCTCAATCTTGCCAGGATTGCGAGAGATATTGATAGGAATAGTAGGTGATATATTCGCCATGTTCCCATTAGCCATCTGACCAGGAGAGCTTAATGGAATCACGAGACTACCAATCTTCTCGCTAAGAATCTCCCTAAAGTCCTCATGCTCCAAGCAGTCAAGCTCGGGAAGAAAATAGGATCTATGATGTAACTCTTCCCAAGGTGGCTCGACCCCAGACATGGCCTCAATAATAGCTTCATATGATGGAAAAACACTATCAAGGAAATCATGCGCATGAGAGGATTCAACTGCCCATGCAGGTAGCACATACGGGTCCTCCTCTTCCGTCTGCGAAGAGGAAAGACTAGGATCTACAACACAATCGAGATTCACTTGATATGCGATCATTGCTACAGGCAATGGCACATCCATTTCGATAGGTCCATTCGAAGGACTTGGTGAAGGAAGAATCCAAGGATCTTCCATATGGGTAGTGCGAAAAGACACCAAATTCAATGAAGATGAAGCCCCATCGAAACTATATCCGATCATAAGAACGGGCACAGGACAACTAAAGGTCCCCATAAGGGATGGATACATACCTACACCCACACTCCTAGTTGTCGGCTGAGAATGGTCGATAATCGGGATAGAAGCTCCTGATGATGCATTAACACTTGTATTTTTGAATGATGTCTGATCAATCGTAACAATCTTCCCATTAAATGGAAAATATACAACTTCAAAAAGAGAAGAGGCTCCAGCTTGGATACTATACATCCAATTCTGACCCAGTAAAAAATTGTAATCAAGGGGCACATCAACCACCTTGACCTCGATCGCGACGGTCTTCCCTCCCAATCGAACTTTAAGAGAAGGAAGAATCCCGTGCGACTGAAACGATCTACCATCAAAGGAAGTCAACATGTTAGTGTATTAAGACAACTTGGGAGAACCCAAACCCTTCCAGCATGACAAAGACATCATGGAAGAAACAACGCCTTCATCAATCACAGTGTGTTTAACGGTCATGTTAAGACATTCTACATGAATCAAGAGAGACACATAGTAAGGCAAGTGAGGCTGTAGTCCCATGGTTTCAAATTTGATGACGAAAGAAGAGCTATCATCATTAACCCCAAGAGCAGAAAGCAAAGCTTTCTTTTGCGAAGGACAACTCTGAAGTACTTCAAGCGTAGACATTGCACAAGGAGTTTGGACCAAATCCTTGACAACATACTAGTTCTGGGCAGCTCGGGCATTAGGATTGTGCCCCGAATGCTTTAGGACTCCCTTAGGAATGTAAGGTGCAATCTTAGGTTTATCCATAGGGTTTTCAATACGCAAAGGGCTCTTGGGTGGAGTGGGTTCTTTTCCAAGGTCCGGTTGTGACGAACCATAGTCTTTCGCATGAGTCACAACCTTAGTAGCACGTACCATGTTGATGCAACCATGACTAGTATTGGCTTCCGACAGATCTTGATCTCCACTCGACGCACAATGAGGATCATGGGTCCTCGAGTTCATATTTTGATTATGGGGTAAAGGATTGGTCAGCACGACTGGGCCCTATGCTATGAACCTTGAGGCATCTTCCATACGAGGGCACAAGTGAGTGAGGTGATCATCCTTACACAATTTGCAAGGAAACTTAACCTTACGTTTAGACTGCTTGTCCCCCCCAACATTACGGGCGTTCTTGTCATTAAAATTGGCATTTTCATTCTTATTCCCACCCCTACGATTGTTTTTACCCTTTTTCTTATTCCTTCCGTGCTGCTGGTTGCCCTTCTGGTCTGATGATTGCACAGAAAGCACACTCATCGTTTGGGTGGGTTGAGACGAAGCCATAGCTTGTCCCGATGTGGATTTATTAATAAACAATTGACTTACTTGTTTCACAACCGAATCCGCAGGTTTGGCACTTGTACAACCCACAATGCCATCGGCATGTGGTCTAGGCTTGTTAGGATCGAAACTAGAATGCAGAGCGTTAGGTATGATCTCATATAAAAGTCTGGATTGGGCATAAATCAAATCCAACTCCTGTGCCCTAAAGATTGCTTGTTCCTCATTCTGAACTCTGGATGTAGAAACATCCTTCGCGATGTATGGTAACAACGATTTGAGGAACCATTCAAGGAGAAATTCCGGTGGTATGAATGCTTTAATCAACCTCTTCTGTCTACGCCACTCTTGGATATGGTTTGAGATATGTGTGGCTTTATCTTGTCGAAATGTCGACAAGAGTTCTGTACCAACGTCATAACACACAGGTAGCCGGAATTAATTGAGGAAAGTCATAGCAAGGTCATAGAATAAAACGAAGGCCCCCTTTGGTAACTCTATGTACCACTTTGCTGCAGGCCCGATGAGGGTGCGTTGAAATAGCCTTAAATGTATTGAGTCGTCATGTAAGGAATTGGAAGAGCACCAAAAATGAAAAGCAGTGACATGTTCGCTAGGATATTCTCCTGCTTTGCCCTTCGAACTTGGGAATGTCCGAAGGAAGCTTGGTGGGGACAGCTGGCCAAGCCGGGTCATGAGATACTGGATCGTTCATTAGTCTCAACAAGGCAGGTAAATTTAATGTTGCGAGGAAAGGGAGCCTAGTTTGAGCCGGTCTATGCCACGCTTCCTAATAATTTTGGTTCATATGAGGCTGATTATTGTAAATACCATGGCCATAATATCCTCCTCCTGTTTGACCCATGTAGGGCTGCATGGAAGCAATATGATGTGGTGTACCTTGACTAGGTGGCACTACAAAGCCATAATTAGATGAGTAAGCAGGTTGTTGATACCCGTACCCATAGGGTTGATAGTTTTGTCCGTACTGTGGTCCATAAGGTTGTCCATGAGAAGCTCCATAAGGCGTCCCATGGGATGTCCCATGAGAAGCTCCGTAGTTAGGGATATGAGGAACTCCTTGTGATGGACTGTGAGACTATCCAGAAACAGGGATATGACCTCCTGAGACAACAAGAGGTGCTTGAATCTGAGATACTACTATACGAGCAGTCGCAGTATGAACATCGCTAGTAGGAACATTCCGGCCCGAAGGACCACGCGAATGAGGGGGAGGCAGGGTTGTCAAGAATGCATTCGAAGGAGTAGGATTCGAGGACAAAGGGACATGTGAAGGGATGTAAGAAGTGTTCCCTATGGTCACTCATCTCGGTTATGGTATCCGTATATGACTACTAACACTAGGTCTAGGATGAACATGAGAAGTAGCTTCCACCACTGGGATGGAAGGTGCAATGTGACTAGTGCTCCCAAATCTCTCTGCATGGAAAGGAATAGGAGTGCCTCTAGGCATAGTGCTAGGTTCAATCTTTGACTCGACATGATGTGCCGGATCATGTACAGGGATATCAGGTATGCCATAACGAATATAACTAGTGCTTGTGGGTTCATGATGAGTCCCGTCACCTGGAAACCAATACCAGCGACCTGTGAATGACGGATCATAACCAGAATGTGAAGGTATATTCGGTGAAGGATCATATATAGGAGTAGGATCTTCCTCCCCAACCTCTTGAGGTGGAGAAGACATCTTAGGAACATCATCCTCGTGATCTCCCATCGTGTGTGAATCAATGTGAGAAGTAGTCCGCCCGGACTGTCTGTTTCTCTCTCCCAAAGGAGGAGGAGATGTGGAAGGTGGAAGTGCTGCTAAATGACGAGAACGACGAAGTGCCGCACCCGAATCCACAATGACTCAAAAAATGGAAAAGACTCTATCTAATTACGCAAACCCTAGGAAAACTAGCGTGCACAGAGCATACACCTATACAATGTAAAGCCAAATCACAAGAAAACAAGGGTAGGATATGTGAGCTCCCGAATGAAGCAGGTATGTCTCACCTAAGAGAGGCTTGAGACTCCCATACACAACAAGTGGAGGTTCGTAACCAATTATAGTGGCCCTCACCTTCAACACATATAGCGACTATGCTGTCCGACCCCTACCTGGCCAGGACACCTACAGAATAACCTCTGCGAAGTACCCCCTCGATAACCTAGGTAAGGCAACTAAGGTCACCTCAATATAATCAATGCTTAGGCGGACAGTCACAAGCGGGATTGACCGTATGGGTAGGGTAGCAAAGCCCGAAACTCTCGAAAGAGCCCCCAGATTCGAATACAATCCTAGAAATATCTCCGATGCTAGTCATTTATGACTAGGGGTCATCCCAATCAATAACTGCTCACACTACCTCGTGCTTAACTCCCTTGTAAGAGGAGGATCCTGAGAAACACTGATTATACCAAGGAATTTCACACTCTCACCTGGACAGACACATACATGTTTTGTTTAGTGGTCTTGGAGAGTTTACTCACAATGAACTATTCCAAGACCCTAAAACCTAATCTTGTTGGTGCACCCTATAAAAGAAAAGAGTGTAATTCATTTTATTATGAGTTGATTTTAATTGGCTTATTACTCAAACGGGTAAATGATCATCCAACTAATGGTGTTATGACGCAACAATAAGTAAAATGCACACCTAACAATCAATGCAAATGCACTGTGTCAAATGAAAAACGGGGTATTCTACTACGTGATGTGCACAATTTTATTTCAAATGAAAATGCAATCATTCCTATATGAAAGCCTGGCTAGTACTTCTCCAACCAAACCTAATGCAAGTACCATGTAAAATGCAAAATGCAAAAATGCATAATGATGCAAAAAGCAAATATTTTTGTATTTTTTGAATTAAAGTGAGATAATGAAGCAAAAGAATGACTCTACTACCCCCAGACTCTGCAAGCGTTATCAGACAGCACCCAAACAAAGCACCAAGGTAAAAGAGACCTAATGCACTAATCCCAAAACAAAAAATAGAAAATGCAATGACAAGAACATTTAAAAAAATTCTAACCAAAAAAGCGTCTCTGGTCAGAAACAAAGGTGTATACAGACTCTAGCAGCATCCAAGAAGACTCAACAATTATCCACACTCACCCAACAACACTTAATCTTGCTCAAAAAGGAAAAACTTAGGGCATACACGACTGTGTGCAGAAAACCCGTGTATATACATGGAAATCCCAGTAAAAACCGCATGTACACGCGAATGTGAAGACAAAACTTGTGTACGGGAAGAAAAAGAGATTAAAAAAAAGGTAAATAGGCAAGATGAGACGAAATTTACTCCTATCAGACACTACCAGACAAACATGGCTCCAGACCTGACTCAGAAACAGAGAAATCAGAGCAATTCAAGAACATTTAATGCCGATAAAACGCCCAAAGGAAATGACTAGGAACTCCCCAGTATGGTCGCCAATTCTTTTACGGAGAAAAAATCCTATGGCTTGGGGTACCACAACAGACAGAGTAACCACATAAATCAATCCTTTCCCATATGCAATAGAAACCAAATATCTAACACTAAAGAATCTCGAAACATACCTTATTCCAGATGTTTGACGTAGATCCCCGTTCAGCTTTTCCACTCTCGTTTGTATTAGCAATTTGCTCTCTCAACATTCAACAAAAAAGACAAGCATTCTATATGATGATGTTAGACCTACTCTAGTATATATAATCAATAACATATAAGCATTTAAAAGCATCCATGGATTCAATACTCATTTAAATACACATTATTTGACAGGAAAAGATATTTCTATTAATATAAAACATAGATTACAATAGTGACAACCTCTGTCGGTATGTCTGCAAATCGGAGAAACTGAGTCCTCCACCTTAGCCTCCACCACTTCAATCCTCCATCTCTTGATAGCAAGCTCACAAGCAAAGGCACGATTGGGAAGAACACAAAGTGCTCCAAGGGACAAAGGGATGCAGACTCAAGTATAAGCTTCGGCAACAATGGGCTATAGTTTTCTTGCTCTTCAATTCCTTCCCTTTTCAATGTATCCAAAGGGTTCCTTATATAGTGCTTCAATGGGGTAGTGGATGGTCAAATTCGAGCGATCTTAAGGCATATGGAAGGCCAAGAGACAAGTGACTCGGATCCACATCAAGGAAAACTCCAAAACTATTTGGCCTTTTGCACACATCCCGATGTACACGGGTTTGAGGGTCAAATCTGTGTATATACGCGAGAATAGGTTTAAAAGTCACGTACAACAAATAAGGCATGTTTTTAGGGATGATCTTGGAAACATCAAAGGTACAAAAATGGTCCATGGGGTCCAAAGAGTCTGCAGAGGGATAGCGAAGGCCATAGATGCGTGATCCACCATGTGTGGTAAAATCCGATGTAACAACATCCCATCTAAACATGAAAGAAGTGAGTGAGACTGATATGAAGAGTAAAGCTAACACCACCAATATTTAAAGCGACCGCACCATTGAAGTAGCCACCTGGGAAATATTCCTGTGGTGGCGATCCAATAACCCTAGGAGAAACTCTTTTTTTCAATTACCGGATAGGTAAGAAACAATTCCAAAATCTTGAGGCATACATAATCAACACAGGGGTTATGTTCCTCAAATAAAGACTTGTTTCAAGAGATCCATATACACTAGATATAAATACTGTTACGGAGAGAAATTCCTATGGCTTGGGGTACCACTACAGACAGCTTGACTCCAAAAATCAATCTTTTCCAATATGCAATAGAAAGTAAATGTCTAACACTAAAGGATCAAACCTCGTACCTTATTCCAGACGGTTGAAGTAGATCCCCGTTGAGCTTCCC
>LPNX011017183.1:1174654-1184813 GCA_001517045.1 Pseudotsuga menziesii | reverse complement strand
CTCATATGCCTTCAATGTACCATAGAGTTCCTTATATAGCTTTTCAAAGGGGTAATGAAAGGTCGAATCCAAGCGATCTCAAGGCATAGGGAAGGCCAAGGGTCAAGTGATTCGGATCCATGTCAAGAAAAACTCCAAAAGGATTTGGATTTTGTACACATCCCGATGTATGTGGTTTTAGGGGTCAAACCCGCGTATATACGCGATTAAGGGATTAAAAGTCGCATATAGCATTTTTCACATGTTTTTAGGGATGATCAAGGAAACATCAAAGGACAAAAAATGGTCCATGGGGTTTAAGGAGTCTGCAGCGGGACATGGGAAGGCCATACAAAGTGTGATTTACCGGGAGTGGTAAAATCAGCTATAACAGATGCCCCCCAATGTGTGAGGTCAGAGGGGTCATACAATGGCTGAAATACATTATAAGTCCATCCCAGAAGTGGAGTAATGAAGGATCCCAAATGGAAGACCAACCACCCAATCAACATAGTACCATGATACAACTTTGCATACAACTGCAAATACATATAGCAGTCTCGGAGACATAAGAGTACAATGGCCATGAATAGGCATGATACAAGATATCACATAAGTGGTCATCGCCACGTACAATATATATAGATCAGAATCTCCATGATGAAGATATACAAAGGACCATGATCTCCATAATGGCTGAAGATATATAATAGATCAAGATCTCCATAATGGCTGGAAATGTCTGACATATACTGGAATCAAGTCACAAGAGCTGAAATCTCATGAACAATGGCACGATCAAGGAGGTAGCATATAAGTGATGCCACCAATCTGGAAAGTCTTCTACACACACCGCTACGAGTACATGTCCTACTATGCGAATAGAGGTGTCAAGGTTGAACATAGTAGTCCATCGTATGATTACCGGTCATTGATGTATACCGTTAACAAATGCGAGATCACCCATCGATAATGAAAATGGGGATCAAGGTACTAGAGTGCAAACTAACAAGTGTGAATAAATGTGTTGAGGTCAAACACTTGAGAGGATCCATCGATTAGGGGACATTGATGTATTCCCAAAGACTGTCGATGGCAATAGAACCTACCACTGATGACTGCAAGTCTCAAGGCACTCAAAATGACTCTAGATTCCAATCCCACAATAAATGATTTGAAGTTGATGGGATGAAATCCACTGGAAGGAGGGCATTAAGGCATCCCCCATCATCCAACATGAGGTACTCAGCAAAGCTTTATAATGTGGAAGAACACGATCATAAAGTGCACGAACCAGTAACTGTACCGGGAATGGCCAACAAGCAAAGTCAAGGTAACTGAGGAATGGCCGACTCAGGCTTCTACTTCCTTCGAACAAGAGCATAACGACATATGGTGACTGAATGAAGGCAGCATAGACTTGATATACAAATTGGGACATCTCTGCGACACATGAGGCATCGACAGAGGCTCCATAGGGACTGGAAGCTTAACCAGTTGGTGGAGATAAACTCAGATAAACGAGTACAACTCCTAAAGTCAAACTATAACCCAACTAATGGATGTGATATACAGTGCTATGTTCGAAGGCGACACGACTCGACAACTGCCACATATAACATCTTTCCTTGTCCGGCTTTTTGGTTTTTTGATTTTTTTGGACTTTTTTAGTTATTTAAAAAGCTTGAAAAAGAATAAAATGGCTTTAAAGTTACAGACTAGGAGGAGACGAGTGTCATAAGGGCAAACAAACTAGTTCCAATTAGTGGAACATACCTATGCTCAATGCAAGGATACATGTGTAGGGTATCGACACTCGGGGAAAATCCCCTCCTGGTAAAAAGGGAAACAAGCTGGGAAGGATATAAAAAATGGCTTTGCATGGATAGACATGTGACAAGCTCGGGCTATATGGCTGAAACACAATTTCAGGGGAGTCGACATAAAGCTCAATAAGGCAGGCAAAGCTCATGATAATGCATTCACAACTTGACATGAGGGAGTTCTGAGGGAAATAGGCTAGAAAAAGATCAAGAGGAGTATGAGGCTCTTGCGAAATGTCATGGTAGTACTATACAACGGACTCCCACACCTTAAAGGAGAAAACGTCAGCATGGGCACCAAATGCAAATAAGGTGCTAACTAGGGTACCCATGTAAGGTGAAGCTCTACCACTCATATCATGTCACTTCTAAAGCAGCAAGAAGGTTCCGTGACATAATAGAGTGGGTTCATACCTAAGGTCATTATGAAATGGTCATAAGGTCATGCAAAATGCAAACGGTGATGAAACCTAACCTATATGCTAGTTTAGACATGATACCTAAGATCAACACGAACGGGTCAAGCCAACAGCTGAAACGACACTGAAAAAGGTCCTCTACAACATGAATTATGTGAAAAATGGTCCAAAATGGTTAGAAAATGTCGAAACTATAGAAAATGGTGTAAAAATTTTCAAATATTTGAAAAATTTCTAAAAATTGTAAACAATTCAAAATATTATAAAACATTTGAAACTTTTACCCATTTGAGCTCAGATTTTCCACAGCGAATTCTAGGAGATCCGGCTGGTGGAATTCACTACCGTTTCTTCGAGGTGTTTACCCATGCTCTTCTCTTTCATTTTGATGCAATTTTTGTGAAATTCCATGGTCAATTAAGCTTTCTAGGCCAAACCAAAATGGGCGCTGCGGCCCACGCGGAAATCGAGGGTTTTTTTCGCGTATAGGGCTGGATATACGCGGAAAATGCCCTCAAACCCGCGTACATACGTGGCTGTTTTGAAAACAGTCGTGTATGAGGCCCCGCACAAGGTTTTTTCAATAATCTAATGGGTAAATTGGCAATTTCTTGTGCACGATGGTCCTAGAGTGGAGAGAGCATGAACATGGTGAGGTAGAGGAAGCAGTAAGGGCCGATCTAATGGCTCAACAAGCTCTACGTGCATGCAGACTCTACAAGTTTTGGTGTCTTGGTGGTTTGAGGGCCAAACCAAGACTATTACAGATGCTGGTGGATTACTGGGATCTAGACTCGGAGTCATTCCAGATAGATGGGATGTCCCTCATTATAAAGGTGGAGGACATATACTTCATTATAGGGCTTTCTAGACGAGGGGAAGTAGTGAACCTTCATTCCCGTGGTGGGCCAGGAGGTGGCCTGACTATCGACGAGTACATTGCGGTGTACTGTTATCCAAACACAAAGAAGGTGGGGAGTCAAGTCCCTACCAATGCTATACAGGTGCTGGGCCTAAAGGCCATATTATTGACATTGGGAAGGATAGCAGGCTTGGCATCACTCCACCAGGCCTCGCGACCTCTGATGTTCTATGTAGTGGAGCGCATGAGACCCATGATTTATGACTAGAGAACTACACTACTGAGCAACATGAAACATTAGCTCAGTGAGTGTAAGGCAGGTAGAGTGCGGAACTTTGGGTTCAGTAGTATACTGAGCACGTTTTTCTTCGAGCTTGTTCCAGGATTGAACCCCGGAGTGGACATTCCTCTTCACAGGGTTCGAGATCCGGCCCAACGGCATTGGGCAGATGCGATGCGCAGACTGGGGGGTGGTAGGGTGGCCAACCCCTATCCAGCTGAGTTATTTTTGTGGTGGCAACGGTAAATAGTTGCCATCGATGACTACCCCTATGCGGGGATAGATTTTCAGGGGGACCCGGACATGCCGCTACCACCAGGATCAGCATATGGCGATATAGGTAATGAATCTCGACCATCTCTTTTTTAAATTTTTTGAGTTATTTAATTTTTTTTGTGTTTTCTTGATTATATGGAATCAAAAAGACATATTTTTGCGTGACAATACATAGTGACATCTACCATTTGTGTGCAGATGTGGGACCACGGTGGCCAGAAGGCTTCCCTCGTCATAGATGGAGGGGAAGAGGAGATGATATCATGGGTGTGGATGCGGAGTGGACACTCCAGAGCATTCATACCAATTTCGTCAAGCTGACACATAGGGTTCCCATGGCGCAAGTCGAGGACTTGCCTGAGGCTATGCAGCGTCAGGTGGTGGGTGTACCATGAGCATGGGTGCGATTGTTCCGACGGCTAGCTAGAGCCGTAGTGACCTTCCATGATCACAACCCTCTTCCACCTCCATAGAATTAGACACCTGGGAGTGTATACATTTTGTACTACTGTGTATTATATGCTGGTGGCTCGAGAGCCCCAATTTTGTATCATGACACTATGTATTATCACATTTTGGGATTTATAATTTTTTTTATGGTGATCGGTTTATTTATTTACATGTGTAAAAATTGTGTTTGTGATGAATTTACTGTGAATGAAACAAATTCCAATCTAACACGTAGTTAGCATATGAGTTAGCAACTTGATTATTAATTCTTGAAATGTGTATATATGTTATATTGTCAAATTGCCGTTCTAACAATATCACACGTAAGAATCTTCTCAATAACGTCGGATCTCTAACATGGTACAAACCATTAAGCTGTGACACTACTAACTCTGAATCAAGACGTACCTCAAGAGAGAGAATGCCATGTGAAATGGCATCCTGTAGAAGCTCAATAATGACACTATATTCAACAACATTGTTGGAATATGGCCACAGACATACGCCTCCTAAAGACAGTACCTGACCCATAGGAGTATAAATCACCCAAGCAGCAGAGGCTGAGTGTTGAGTGTGACGGCTCACACCATCCGCGAATCCTATGTAGGTAGAAGATTCCATTGACATCTACCAAAAGAAACGGAAACTCATCACAAACCCGATCACGATAAGAAAAAGACCTAACTATGCAAAACTGTACACTAATATACAACAAGCAGCCTTGGCTGAAAATTATGCATAGTACTTCTTGAGATAGAGCCCATTTCTAGGCTCCACCAAGGCCATTCCTTCGTAATCCACTAACTCATAAGCACCCTTCTCTAACACACGTTTGACCACGTAAGGGCCCCACCACATAGGATTAAATTTCCCTGCCCCCAAGGGTTCTTTCGGTTGATCCCACAAAAGGACCAAGTCTCCCTCACTAAACCTCCTTGGATGGATAGAATTATCGTACTGGACCTTTACGCGATGTTTATTGAATTCTAGAGCCACCAAGGCATCCCGACGCTGCTCATCAAGTTGCTCAAGGTGGACCAAACGCTCCTCCAATGGTGAAGTGTCTGGTAAGAGTTCTACAACTAGTTTCAAAGAAGGAAGCTCGCATTCAACCGGCAATATCGACTCCACTCCATGTACAAGTTGATATGGAGAAAAACTAGTGGCAGTCTTAACGGCAGTTCGATATGCCCACAAAGCAGGATATAACATGATGTGCCAATTATTCTTGCTTTGCGCGATGGTTCGTTGGAGAATGGATTTGAGTGATTTATTCACTGCCTCTACCTGTCCATTCGCTTGAGGGTAGTAAGAAGAGGAATGCTCTTGCTTATACCCTAACTTTAATGCCAACTCGTCCATCATACGGTTCTGAAAGTGCGAGCCATGGTCAGTGAAAAGCTCTTTCAGAATCCCGAACCGAGTAATAATTTGGTTGAATACGAAGTGAACAGCTGTCTCACCGTCGGATTTTACTATAGGCATAGCCTCAGCCCATTTCGTGAAGTAATCAACAGCCACTATAATATGATGGTGCCCCCTAGCCGAAGCTGGGTTGCAATCCATAAAATCGAGCCCCAACTTAGTGAAGGGACGGACGGTGATAATGGGATGTAACGAGGTAGGTTTCAAGTGCATATTACGTGCGAACACCTGGCAAGGGTGGCACCTCTTGACCACATCCACACAATCCTTAAATATCGATGGCCAGAAATAACCCGCTCTTAAGATCTTTTGAGCTGTAGAAAGTCCAGATAAATGACCACCACACGCCCCTCTGTGGCAATCATTTAGCACTACCTCAGCCTCTTCATGAGTTAAACAACGTCATAAAATGGAATCTACCCCACAACAGTACAAAGTGTTATCCGCTATGAGGTAGTTCTTAGAGACGTGACGTATTCATCATCGTTCATCTCGTGAGAGGTGAGTAGGGGTCTTCAATGTTTGTAAATATATTATGATATCCCCATACCATGGGTCTAAAGTTGAGATTAAGAAGATGTGTTCATCGACAAACGTATCTTCACAAACCAACTCCTCGTCCTCGCTCAGGAAATTTTATATAAGCTCTGCAAAAATTAAAGACTTCTTCCACTTTGCCAAAACAAATTCGAGATCGAATTCTTGCAGAATCACAATCCATTTATTATATTTTCCCCCAATCATCCTTCGAGTGAGGACGAATTGAAATGGATTGACATGGGCTACAACCAAGGTCTGGCGAAGGAGAATATAATGTCTCAACCGCTGAACCGCATGTATGGTAGCTAAAGCAAGCTTCTCCACATGAGAATAACGGATCTCTGCGTCAATAAGGTTCTGGCTCAGATAATATATGACATGCTCTTGGAGGTCCTCATCCTCTTGAACCAAAACCATACCAATCGTCTCCATGGACGCGACCACATAAAGTAGGAAATCACGGATATAGTCTAGGGGACTAATCACCGGGGCTGATGCTAGGGCTCGCTTGAGTGCATCGAAGGACTCCTGGGCTCACTCATCCCAATAAAAGGGGGTGTCCTTCTTCAAGAGATGCATGAAGCCTCTAGTCAAATTGGCAAAGTTGACAACAAATCTTCGTAAGAAGTTTGCCATGCCTTACAAACATTGAAGATGACGAATATTCTTCGAGGGAGACAACTAAAGTATTGCCTCAACCTTCAAAGGGTCGACTCTTATACCCTCTTTAGACACGATGAATACCAACAAATGACCTGACTTCACATAAAAGATGCACTTGTGAGGATTTAATCTAACCGAATAGTGTCGACATCTTTCGAATACCAATCACAAGTGATAGGGATGATGCATTCTCATACGAGAATGAGCAGCCAGGTCATCCAAAATACTTTGATAATTGACTTGAGAGCATGGAAGATTAAGGTCATTGCCCGCTGAAATGTGGCTCCAACGTTTTTAAGGCCGAAAGGCATTTTTCGATATGCAATGTTCCCTAAGGACAAATAAATGCAGTCTTATGTTGGTCCTTAGGTTTAATCTATATCTAATTATATCCGGAGAAGCCGTCCATGAAGGAAAAAAACCTCACTACCCGCACACTCATCCAAAATTTGATCAATAAATGGTGTGGGGAAATTGTCCTTAGGACAGGCATGATTCAAATCGCGGAAATCACTACATATGCGGATCGCTCCCTGCTTCTTATCCACCGGAACGGGGTTTGAAACCCACTCTGTCAAGGGAACGGGATAGATGAAACCGACTTTCAACAGCTTCTCTATCTCCGCCTTAATCATGGGTGATTTCCTAGGATTCACCACACGCAAACATTGTCGAACCGGGTTAGCGTTGGGGTAAGTCTTAATCTCGTGCTCGACAAACGAGGGTCAATACCTGACATCTCGTCATACGACCAAGCAAAAATATCACGGAATTCCTTAAATAGCTCGGTGTATTCTAGAATTTCAGCATGGGAACATTCCACCCCAATATAGACATTCTCTATGCTGCCAGGATTGCAAGAGATGTTGATAGGAATCGTTGAAGATATGTTAGCCATGTTTCCATCAGCCATCTGACCAAGAGAGCTTAATGGAACCATAGGACTACCAACTCTCTGACTAAGAACTGCCCTAAAATCCTCACGCTCCAAGTGGTCAAGCTCGGGAAGAAAGTACGATCTATGATGGAGTTCCTCCCATGGTGGCTCAACTCTCGACATAGACTCAATAATCGCTTCATCTAAAGGGAAAACCGTGTCAAGGCAGTCGTGTGCGTGAGAAGACTGTACTGCCCATGCCGACAGCACATAAGGGTCCTCCTCCTCCGTTTGTGAAGAGGAAGGACTAGGATCTGCAACACACTTGAGATTAGCTTGATAAGCTATCATAGTTGCAGGCAACGGCACGTCCATCACGATGGGCTCACTTGGAGTACTCGGTGTAGGAAGAATCCAAGGATCTTCCATATGACTTGTGTAAAAAGACACCGATCTTGTAGATGTCGAAGCCTCATCGAAAATAGATCCTATCATAAGGATCGGTGCAGGACAACTAAAACTTCCCATGAGGGATGGATACATGGCTACACCCACACTCCCAGTTTTCGGCTGAGAGTGTTCAACGATTGGGATCGAAGCTCCCGAAGATGCGGTAACAGACGGATTCTTGAATGTCGTTTGATCAATTGTTACGATCTTCCCATTATGTGCAAAGCATACAATGCAGGATAGGGAAGAAGCAACGGCTTGCATACTATACATCCAGTTCCTACCTAGCAAGAGATTGTTGTCAAGGGGCGCATCAACCACCTTGACCTCTATCGCAACGGTCTTCCCTCCCAAACGGACTTTAAGGGAAGGAAGGATGCCATGCGGCCTAAAGGATCTCCCATCGAACGCAGTTAACATGGTCGCTGATTTAGATAGCTCAGGGGAGCCCAGACCCTTCCAACATGATAAAGACATCACAGAAGCGGCAACGCCTTCGTCAATCACAGTTCGCTTGACGGTCATATTAAGACATTCTACGTGAATTAGAAGAGACACATAGTAAGGTAAGCGAGGCTGAAGTCCTGCGGTTTCAAATTTAATCATAGAGGAAGAATCATCGTCATTCACACCAAGGGTAGAAAGCAACGCCTTCCTTTGCGAAGGACAACTCTGGAGCACTTCCAATGCAGACATCGCATAAGGAGTGTGGCCCAAATCCTCGACAACTGAATAATTCTGGGCAGCTCGGGCATTTGGATTATGCCCCGAACGCTTAAGGACTCCCTTAGGAATGTGAGGTGCAGTATTAGGTTTATCCATAGGTTTCTCAATACGCAAAGGGGACCCTGGTGGATCAGGCTCTTTGCCTGGGCTGGGTTGTGATGAACCATAATCTTTCGCACGAGTCATAACTTTCGCAACACGTACCATGTTAATGCAACCACGACCACTACTCTCTGGTGGATCTTGATCACCACCAGACTGGTCATGGGACCTCGAGTTCATATTTTGATTGTGCGGTAAAGGGTTAGTTAGCACAGCTGGGCCCTGTGCCAAGAACCTCGAGGCTTTCTCGATACGAGGGCACAAGTAAGTGAGGCGATCGTCCTTACATAACTTGCAAGGGAACTTAACCTTACGTTTAGCTTGCTTGTCCCCCCCAACATTTCGGTCGTTCTTGTCATTACTATTAGCATTCTTGTTCTTATTCCCACCCTTATGATTATTTTTACCCTTTTTTCTATTCCGTCCGGGCTGCTGGTTACCCTTCTGGTCCGACGATTGTACTGAAAGTACACTCACCGTTTGGGCGGGTTGAGATGAAGCCGTAGCTTGTCCCGAAGTAGACTGGTTGATTGACAATTGACTAACTTGTTTCGCAACTGAATCCGCAGGTTTCGCACTTGCACAACCCACAATGCCATCGAGCATGTGGTCCAGGTTTGACTTTGTTGTCGAAACTGGAACGTGGAGCATTGGGAATAATCTCATATAACAAACCAGACTCAGCATAGATCAAGTCTAGTTCCTATGCCCTAAAAATTGCTTGTTCCTCATTCTGCACTCCGGATGTAGAAACATCCTTCGCTATATATGACAATAACGACTTGAGGAACCATTCGAGGAGAACCTCCGGCAGTATAAAAGCTTTAATTAACCTCTTCCATCTACGCCACTCTTGAATATGATCAGAAATATGTGTGGCTTTATCTTGTCGAAATGTTGACAAGAGTTCAGTGCAAACGTCATAACGCACTGGTAGCTAGAAGTGGTTAAGAAAAGTCATCGCAAGGTCGTCGAACAAAGCGAAAGCTCCCCTAGATAGCTCTATATACCATTTCACGGCAGGCCCTGTAAGGGTGCGTTGAAATAGCCGTAAATGGATGGAATCCTGATGTAAGGAATTCAAAGAGCACCATAGGTGAAAAGTAGTAACGTGTTCGCTCGGATCCTCTCCCGATTTGCCCTCGAACTTAGGTATGTCCGAGGGAAGCTTAGTAGGGACAGCCGGCCAAGCCGGGTCATGAGCTACATGATCGTTCGTTAATCTCGACAAGTCAGGAAGATTGAGCGTTGTGACGAAAGGGAGCCTAGGATGATGAGGTCGATGGA